>JAAAKG020139772.1:0-12273 GCA_010014905.2 Druon quercuslanigerum | reverse complement strand
AAAATATAAACCATTTCAAAATCCATAAACACAAATTTTTCTAATATTAAGAGTCATAAAATTTTCCATAACCCTGGATTTTTATTTTATAAAATTGAAAATATAAACCATTTCAAAATCCATAAACACAAATTTTTCTAATATTAAGAGTCCTAAAATTTTCCATGGCCCTGGATTTTCATTTTATAAAATTAAAAATATAAACTATTTTAACATCCATAAACACAAACTTTTCTAATATTAAGTGGCCTAAATTTTTTTGAAATGGATAATAACTTAAAATTCCTTGAAAGTTTTGTATGCCCTTCATGTCCTTTGAGATTGTTAAAAACGGCAAAAATCCCTTAAAATAAAATTTAATTTATTCCCTAAAATTTTATTAAAATTCATTAAAATCGCTTTAGAAACTTTTTAAATCGTAATAATCTATTAAATTGTATAGAAATTTTTTATAAAATTTTTAAAATAATAAAAAGTGTTTAATAAAATGAAAGCACACGAAGCGCGCGTTTACGTGCCTAGATCTTTCTTCTATAATATTAAAAATCACAAACATTTTAAAATCCGTAATATCTCCTTTCAAATATTGAGAATTCTAAATAATTTTAAACGAGTTATTAATTATTATCAAGTTATTATTATCAAATATATACTTTGTTAAATTTTAAAAAGTAAAATTTTTTAAATCTTCAATTACAAATTGTTCATCGATAAGAAATGTACATGTAAAATTTTAGACTGAAATTAAAAATAGTACAAGATTGAGCAGCTAAAATATTTGACACTGACAGTAAACGTCCATCTCTGGATTTTTATTTTATAACATTAAAAATAAACTATTTAAAAATCCATAACAAATTCTTAAATATTAAGAGTTTCACCAATTTTCGAAAATAAAAAAATTTCTCTTAAAATATTTTTCAATCATTTAAAATAACTTGAAATCCTTTGAAGTTTATAGAATTTTTTTTCATATTGTTTGAAACTGTGGAAATGCGTCAAAATTAATCCCTTGAAATAAAATTTATTTTCCTAGTTCACGTTCGTGGATTTTTATTTTATAAAATTAAAAATATAAACTATTTAAAAATCCATAATCCTGGATTTTTATTTTATAAAATTAAAAATATAAATTATTTCAAAATCCATAAACACAAATTTTTCTAATATTAAGTCTCCTAAATTTTTTTGTAAGGGATAATAACTTAAAATTCCTTGAAAGTTTTCTATGTCCTTCGTGTCCTTTGAGATTGTTGAAAACCGCAGAAATCCCTTAAAATAAAATTTAATTTTTTCCCTAAAATTGTATTGAACTTCATTAAAATCACTTCGGAAACATCTGAAATGGTAAAAATCTATTAAAATGTATAAAAAGATATTTGAAATTCCATTAATATTAATTAAATTTAAATTATTTATAAATTTTTTTATCTATTAAAAAGTGTTTAATAAAATTAAAGCACACGAAGCGCGCGTTTACGTGCCTGGATCTTTATTTTATATTATTAAAAACCACAAATATTTAAAAATCGGTAATACCCCATTTTTAAATATTAGGAATTCTAAATAATTTTAAACGAGTTAAATATTTAAATAAATATTTTAATATAGTTAATAAGATATATCAAATTATTATTATCAAATATATATTGTGTTAAATTTTAAACATTAACATTTTTCATCGATAACTAACAGGAAACGCACAACTATGGATTTTTATTTTATAACATTAAAAATAAACTAGTTAAAAGTCCATTACAAATTCTTGAATATTAAAAGTTTAAGAAATTAAATCTTTTGAAATATTTTTTAATCTTTTAAAGAAACTTTAAATCCTTTGAAATTTATAGAATGTTTTCATATTCTTTGAAACTTTGGAAATTCGTCGAAATTAATCCCTTAAAATAAAATTTATTTTCCTAGGTCTCTAGAAATTCGTTAAAATCCACTGAAATTGTAAAAATTGATCAAAATAAATAGAAATCATTTAAGACGTCTTGGATATAAATTAAATAACAATTTTTTATTAAATTTCGCTACGCTCCTGTATTTTTATTTTGTAAACTTAAAAATATAAACTACTTAAAAATCCATTATCCTGAATTTTTATTTTATTAAATTAAAAATATAAACTATTCCAAAATCCATAATCCTGGATTTTTATTTTATAACATTAAAAATATAAAATATTTCAAAAACCATGAACACAAATTTTGTAAAGAATAAGAGTCCTACAATTGTTTGAAATGAAATCTTTTGTAATTTTGTTGAATGATTTAAAATAACTTAAAGTTCAAAAGAAAGAAAGTTTTCTGAAATTTCTTTAGAAAATTGTTAAAATCACTTGAAATCTTTGGAAATCCTAAAAGTTTAGTAAAATAGAAAGATATTTGAAATTACAGTAATATAAATTAAATTAAAAGTATCTATAAAGTATCTCAGCCAAAATAAAAGTTTAAATAAAATGCAAGCACATGAAGCGCGCGTTCAAGTTTCTTGATCTTTATTTTATAATATTAAGAACCAAAACTATTTAAAAATCCATAATATTTAATTTTTAAATATTGAGAATTCTAAATAATTTTAAACGAGTTAAATATTTTATTAAATACTTTAACATATTTAGCAAGATATGTTAAATTTAATTGTTAAATATTTATTTTGTTAAATTTTAAATAGTAAAATTTTGTAAATCTTCAATTAAAAATTGTTCATCGAAAAGAAATGTACATGTAAAAGTTTAGACTGAAATTAAAAATAGTACAAGTTTGAGCAGCTAAAATATTTTACATTGAAAGTAAACGCCTATCTTTGGATTTTTTTTATGAAATTAAAAATAAACTATTTAAAAATCCATAACAAATTCTTAAATATTAAGAGTTGTAATAATTTTCGAAACTAAATCTCTTGAAATATTTTTTAATCTTTTAAAATAACTTCAAATCCTTTGAAATTTATAGAATTCTTTATATTCTTTAAAACTGTGAAAATCCGTCGAAATTAATCCCTTGAAATAAAATTTATTTTCCTAGTTCTCTAGAAATTCATTAAAATGCATTAAAATTATAAAAATGAATCAAAATAAATAAAAATCATTTGCTACGTTCCTGGATTTTTGTTTTATAAATTTAAAAATATAAACTATTTGAAAATCGATAATTCTGGATTTTATTTTATAAAATTAAAAATATAAACTACCTACAAGTCCATTATCCTGGATTTTTATTTCATAAATTTAAAAATATAAATTATTTCAAAATCCATAATCCTAGATTTTATTTCATAAAATTAAAAATATAAAATATTGCAAGAACTATAAACACAAATTTTGTAAATAATAAGAGTCCTGAAATTTTTTAAAATTAAATCTTTTGTAATTTTGTTGACTAATTTAAAATAATTTAAAATTCTTTTAAAAATTTTTAAGAAATTTCTCTAGAAATTTTTTAAAATCACTTGAAATCTTTGGCTATCCTAAAAGTCTATTAAAATAGAAAGATATTTGAAAATCCATTAATATAATTTAAATTAAAAATATCTATAAAATATCTGAGCCAGAAAAAAAACTGTTTAAATAAAATGCAATTTATGCATTTATAATTATAATATTAGGAACCAAAATTATTTAAAAATCCGTAATATTTAATTTTTAAATATTGAGAATTCTAAATAATTTTAAACGAGTTAAATAATTTAATAACTAATTAATTATAGTTTAGTTAGACATGTTAATTTATTATTATTAAATATATATATTTTCTTAATTTTTAAATAGTAATATTTTTAAAATCTTCAATTAAAAACTGTTCATCGGTAAAAAATTTACATGCAAAATTTTGTACTAAAATTCAAAATCGTACCAGTTTGAGCAGGTAAAATATTTTACACTAACAGTAAACGCACATCTCTGAATTTTTATTTTATAATATTACAAATAAACTATTCGAAAATTTATAAAAAAATTTTAATTTCACGAGTTTTACAAGTTATTGAAACTAAATCTTTTAAAATATTTTTTAATCTTTGAAAATAACTTTAAATCCTCGGAAATTTATCGAATTCATATTCATATATGAAATAAGATTTTTTTCTTAGTTCTCTATAAAAATTCGTCAAAATCCCTTTAAATTGTGACAATCGATTAAAATAAGTAAAAATTATTTGAAACTTTTGGGGTATAAATTAAATTAAAAAATTTCATGATATTTCTTTACAAACACAGCGTAAACAATTTTAAATGAGTTGAATAATTTAAGAAATAATTCATGATTTTTAGTAAATTATGGTAAATTATTATTATCAAAATTTGTATTTTTAAAAATTTTAAATAACAATATTTTTTAAATTGTCCATATATCAAAAAATTACATGTGAAACTTATCATTAAGAAATTGTTGAATTAAAAACGTATAAAAATGACCCTTATTAAAAAATCAAAATTTTGCATATTTTAAAATTAAAACCTTAGGGATAATACAATTTTAAATAAATTTTTTTTTAATTTTTTAGTTTAAAAAAAAAAACACTATTTTTTGTTTTTAATTTGGTTCTAAACAAAAGTTTATCTTTATTTATTTAAGAAAAAGTAAGAGAAAGAAGATTGCATTAAGTTTAATGAATTTTTACATTAATTAAATATTAGATTGCATGTATATAAAAAAAAATTTAATATTTAATAAAAACTGCGCTTGAATTTGCTGAACTGTAAAAATTTGGTTTATGGTTAGTTTTTAAATAATTTTTAAATTTAAGAACTAATTAAATTTGAAGTTCTCAATTAAATTTAGTAAAAAAATAATAATTAGAATATTAATTAAATCTTGTAATTCTTGTTTAAGATTCAGACAAATCGAACAATTTCATCGGGTTAATTTTTAAAAAGATTTTTTATTACTGAAAATTTCTATTAGAAATTTTTTTACTCAGACAAAATTATAATTGCTGCTTCATGATAAATTTAAAAAATCCTATAACGTTTTGAAATTGAATCGAATCTTAAAATATAAAAAAATATATTAGGATTGTGAATTTGAAATTATTTAATATCAGGATTACGATTTAAAATCATAAAATACAAATTTTTTAGTAGGCGAATCGTTTAGATTTTCTTTTAGAGTCAAATATTTTTAAATTTTGAGTAGTTACTTTTTTAAAATTTTATAAAAATATTCCAATTAATTTGTTCTGTCTGCATCTCTTTATATAAAACAAAACCACCAACAGAATAGGAATATACAAATAGAAAATTGAGTTTGCCTTATATTATTATAAAATTTTTTTTTATTTTAGCACTTTTTGCACTATGTTAGCTACACTTAAGAAAATATTACTTGATTTTAAGAAATGCAGTACTAAATAAGTTTAATCAAATTTTTTTTGATCTAAAGAAATTTTGTTTAAAGCAAAAGTGAGTTTTTGATTCAGAACGTATTCAGTACTAAATTCCTTAGAATAAAGTAATCTATACCTTTTAAATGGTCCTTAAATAATTACAATCCTAAGATAATGGTAATTGTTATTTAAACTTAAACTAAAAAATATTCAACGTGGACAGAAAAATATTTTAGATTTAAAGTTTTTTAAAATTTAGAATAGTTTAGGATAAACTGCTGCCGAGGCTCTTCCAGAGAGCGAGGCAGGAATCGAACCCTTTAGCATATTCTAGTTTAGAATAAAATAATATTTTACATGTAAAACGAACAATTTTATTTTCCACTGGAGTATATTTAAAAAGAGAAACGAGAGGTTTTTCAAGAATAGAAAAAAAAGTGAAACGCCGAAGAATAAGAGAAAAACCGTGCCGCCCTGGTGTTTCTAATCAATTTCAAATTTACGCATCTACAAGAATTCTTTTATAGAACCATATTTTTCAATTTCAATTTCGTTTCCAAAAAATATAGACATTTTGGAAAAGGTCGCGTGTGTCGAAAAGTAAGCGTGAATAATTTTGAAGAAAAAGATTGTGTATGAAGATTAGCTACGCCACTGGTTATGCGTAAGCGAAACCCTCTTTCAACAATAACTCGTCAGCCGTCCTCGAATGCGTGCCAATTTTTCTCGAAATCCTTTAAATATTGGTGATTATAATTCAGAGAGTGCACCCGGCAAGAAATGTCGAGAAAATAACTCAAAGGTGAGGGTCCTTTGCAGAAACGGACGAGCTGAATGCCGCTCGTTGAAGCAAGTTTCAACTTCTTTTGAAAATAAAACTTCCGAAGATCATAACTTTTCCGGAGAGTGATGGCATGAGATTGAGATCGACATTTTATTTTGTCTGCGACGAAAATAGACCGATAATTCATGTGGGATGCTGCTTGAATCATGGGGAATGATTACAATGGGTCAGAAAACTTTTCTTGGCCATGGAGTCAACTTGTTTTCCATCCAGCCCTCTTTTCATTCTACAGTTCCCGTAAATATTTCCATTTAAAAAAAGTAAATCTCGAAAAGTGGAAGAAAACTTGAATCGTAAATTTGTTTTTATGTCATCTTGTCTGTTTGAAATATCAGCATCGTGTATTACAAAATTTTGAACCACAAATGATCGATTTCATTTGACATCGGACAGTCTCTGACCCTGAGGATACGGAATTATTTGGGGCTGAAATATATTGTATTTTGAGATTGGAAACAAATCAATTTTTTCAAGAATAATTTTATGCAAAGGAACATGATAAAGATTCAATCATTAAAAATTGATTTCCAAACTATCTCACTTTCCGGCTCATGATCATGTGTAATTTTATGTTTTGACGGAACAGAGTGATATGAAGGACTTCTATTAAAGTTCTTATCATGTTCTTTTTTCCTAAGTCTAAGTGTCCTTCGCGTTTGCCCTATATAAACAGCATTACAGTTTTTGCAATTAATCTTATATATCACATCAAACTTACCTAGCGTTTCATATTTATCTTTTTCTAATTTAACTATCGTATTTCTCTTAAAAGGAATTCTATATATGGTATGCCAACCTAATCTACCTAACATTGATTTCAGGATTTTCGAGATTTTACAAAAAAATTGAATAGCAATAGTGTTCAAAGTATTATATTCTTCATTATTTCTCGTCATTTGTTTGTTATTAATGTTTTTAATATCCTCTTATGCATATGTTTTTCAATAAACTCAATAGCATAATGGTTAAGAAACAAATTTTTTCACTATCAATTAAGTTTTTAACAAATCCTATCTTATTTTGAATAGAATGATTGGAAAGAAAACTAAGTGTTCTTCCTGAACAAATAGTTTTCCTATGCCAATCTGTGATTATCTGTCTTTCATCGGTTTTAATTAAGGTCATATCAAGAAAATGTAATTTTCCTTCAGTTTCAATTTCAACTGTGAATTGCAATCTTGCGTGTATGCTATTAAAAGTACCTAAGAGAGTCTCTACCTTATTCTTATGAACACTAAGTGCTGAGTCATCAACATATCTGCGGCATAAATATCAATATTAAAATTTATTTTATCAAAAACTTCATTTTACAAATTTTCCATAACAATTTCATCTAAAATTAGAGACAAAACAGATCCTATGGGAGTTCCAAACTTTTGTTTATAGAAAGCATTGTTAAATTTGAAATACAATAAAAAACATATTAAATAGCATCTAAAAATTGCTTTTTGGGAATTTTGGTGTTAATTTTAATCAATTCTCAACGTTTAATTATAGCATTTTTAACTCTTTCATATGGTATATTTAGGAACACAGCTATTACGTCAAAAGACACAAAAATATGATCGACAGTTATTATTACATTTTTAATTAGTTTAAAAAAACATAACTATTTTTTATCGAGTTTTCAGAAGTTTTAATTGATTTTTTAATAATATTGTTTAATAACTCTTCTAATTTTCTAGTTGGAGAGCCTATTGTTGAAATAACTGGTTGTGATGGATAATCAGTTTTATGTGTTTTAACAAGGCCATAAGCTAATGAAATATGAGTACTCGTTGTATCAATATCACATCGTGCAATATTATTCCCTAAAAATTTTTTTGTTCTCATACTATCTAGTAATAGAACCTTCATCTGATTTCGTAATTATTAATTCTGGATGATTTTTAAGAAAAATTTTTATTTCACTTAAAGCTTCATTCAATTCTTTTTCTAGTAACGTTTTTGGAATATTATTATTTAAGAAATCATTAGATAAACCCATAAAAATTGATCTAAATTCGTCTACTTTATTGTCAGGAATTTTACTAATATTAGATTCAATATCTTTAATGATTTCAAGTAATTTGACTGTAATTTTTTTCACCAAATTTATTACTAAAACCATCACCTAATCTCAAAATATCAATAACTCTATGTGGAATAGTCACATTAAAAATATTCAAAAACTAGGGATCAGGTTGATCATTGAAAAGAATAAAGTGAATATTAAGTTACAACTTCTGAACTTAAAAATTTTTTATTTTGTTTTTTATTACCCTTCATGGCTTTTTGATTCAGTTTGATTTCCTTTTCAAAACATTCTTTGACAATAAAAGCAGGTACTTGTTGGATTAATTTTCGTATGATTTCTTTTATATTAATTTATAAAAATTGGATTTGTGAATAGCAATCTTTAATAGTCAAATTTAAGAGAAATTTTGAATTTTTTTTTGTGTTTATATCTAATCTTACTTTATTTCTTTTGTTTTTGAAATAAAAAAAGATTCGTTTGTTGATGTCAAACATCTTTTTAAGAAACACTCCATGAATTTTACATTTTATCAAACATTCTTTTTCTGATATCGTAGACCTAAGTTTTTTACTAATTGTATACAATCCTTTTATATTTTTCACTAGCCCTCCAATAGCATCAATACCATTTCTCCAATTTCTATTAATATAAATGAAATCCATGTTATGTGCACCGAAAGAACAATCAAATCCAGCACAAATTTATTTGCTTATTAATTTATTGTATTTATTTTAAGCTACTTTCATTTTTTCTCCCTCTTTTTTTTTCTATTAATATTTATGTCTCTAATGAGCCGGAAAGTGAGATAGTTTAGAAATCTATTTTTTAATGCTTGAATCTTTTTCATGTTCTTTTGCATAAAATTATTCTTCAAAAAATTGATTATTTTTCAATCTCAAAATTCAAAATTATAATTTTTAATGAAAATTCACTGTCTCTAAATTTAAATTATAATTGTATACGGAAAATCTATGCCTTAAACTCACAATTAGATTTATTTACAAATTTTTCCTATTCCAAGTCAGAATAATTTTTATTTATAAAATTATATATTGTACTTAAATATAGTAACTACCATTTCTGATTTTGAACAGAGATTGTTTTTGTAAATTCCTTTTTTTCTGAATCTGAAATGAAATAAAATTATTTTCTAAAATGTCGCGTTGCATATTAACAATTATCTGCGTCCAAATTCCGATTGTAATTCTTTTAGAAAATAGCCACAAAAAAATTCATTTCCAAAATTCTATGTTTCTAATTTGGATGAATTCTGACTTCAAAAAGGAATTGTTCAAAATCCTCTCATAAAGGAAAAATACATTTTTTTCCAAAATTTCCGTTCCATGTAAAAAATTCCCCGTTCCAAGACGAAATTATAATTTTTCAAAAAATTATAATTCTTTTAGAAAAGTCCTTGTTCCGAAACGCAAAATTCTCATTCATTACTGAAATTCGATGTTGCAAAATTAAAATTATAATACTTTCCGGAAATTCTCTGTTCCAAAGTTCCCTGTCACAAATTTGAAATTAAAATTCTTCACTGAAATTATCTGTCACAACTCAGAATTATAATTCTTTAAAAAAAATGCCCTATTCCAAATGCAAAATTGTCATTCTTTGCAAAAATTGCTTTTCCCAAAGTCAAAATTATAATTATTTACAAAACTCGCTTTTCAAAAATTAAAATTAGAATTTTTCACGGAAATTCCCTGTGATAAACTCAAAATTATATTTCTTTACTGAAATTATATCTCGCAACTTCGTATCCTTATTATTTTCGGAAATTCCCTGTTGCATTTCTGGATAATTGGAACTCTCTGCGTGAAATTTGTTTATATATTTCTTTTATTTATTAAGTGTCGCAGCTCAGAAATATAATTATTTTAGAAAATTCCCGTTCTCAAGGCAGAGTTGTTAATCTTTTGGCAAATTTCCTATTACAAGTGAGGATTATTATTTTTTCACAAATTTTCTTTACCAACGCAAAGTTATAGTTATAAAATACAGGACAATACTTTTAATTTGTAAGCTAGTACAATCGAGAGAGAAATCCCCGTCACCGAATTATATTTTCGGCCATTTTTCAAGTTTCTGGTAGGAAAAGAACCCTACGAATCTTTGGATTCAATTTCGAATTAAATTTTTTCTGAAAAAAGATCCTCTGGGAATCGAACCACAGAACTCCCGATTTCCGATTGCGTGCTTTCCCATTAAGCTCCTAGGGACATTGAAAGAAGAATGCTTTTTCAGAAATACACGCATTATTATGCCAGGTGTTAAAAGTCAAATTTGTCAAGGAATCTGTATTATTATAAGAGAATACCAGAATTTCTTAACGTCTTTAAAGACTAGATGGAGCTGAGAATGAAAATTTTCTTTTTTAATTACAATTTTTGGTCAAACAAAATATCTTCTCCTTTCGCTCCGTTGTGAATCGAACCACAGAACTGCATAACTCTACCTAGTCTGTAAAGACATTAAGAAATTCTGTTATTCTCTGATGATAATGCAGATTCCTTTAAAAATTTAGTATTAGTTCTAATTAAAGTTCCCTCGGTCGTAAAAAAGCTTGCTCGAAAGAACGAATAAAATACATCGTATTGTTAACTTGAGAATTCCGATGGCTGTCAGCTGTCTCTCCCTATCAGAACCGCATATCGATTAATGTATGCATCCTTTAAGTATCTCAGAATGGAAATGAAAAGTCGGTTTGACTCCTCGAAGTGGCGCACGTCGTTTCCGACACGCGGTCGTCTATTCGCTTATTGCCTCGGAAATGAATTAATTCCCCTCGTCCCAACAAGCTATTTAACCGCTATGGCAAAAAGCTAAAACCTCTTCGTCTTTCCAATACGACTCTTTCATTAGATCTGGTTACAGCTCGTTTGCGCAGACTGACAGCCGCTTCTTATATTTCCATAAACGAGGAAGCGGTGTTTTAATCGCACTGCTGGAGATCGCGATCGGACATTGATAGCATTGTGATATCACGATGAGACTGTAAACGAGCCAGAATTAGGGAAGAAGGGAAAATCATAGGAGAGACCGAGAAATCATTAGAGGAGGCGTTTCTCGACAATTGAATATATCCCAGAGAACCTGTGTTGAGAATACGAGCCTCCATAAACTGATTTACGAGTTGTGAGAATTGTTTTCACCCAGGGCTGTAGATACATCAGCTGGAACAATTTGAGAAATGTTCCTTTTTCATATTCCCCTTCAGAAGAAGACTATTTTCCTTCAAAAATGTCGAAGGCCTTCAATTGAGGCGTCGGATGCAAAAAGGAGATATAGAATTATTTTGCTAGAGTGGGGAGGCCCCTAAGCTCCTAAAAATGAAGTCTTGAAATTATTAAAATATATATTCTCAGTGAAAATTTAATTTTGCATCTTTTTCTCCTCATAAAAAAAGTTGTAGGTTTTTTATTTTTCGAATTATTTACGAAAAACTGTTCTTTTCTCTGATCAAAATATTTTGATTTTTTTCAATTCAACTCGCAGCGAAATGAAAAGTTTGTGATATTTTGTAATAGAACTTATCAGCAATACGTATTGTCTTATTCTGCGATCGATGGCGTTAGCAAAAAATCAAAATTTTTATTTAAAAAAATTTTAATAATTTTTTTCCAAGACGGTGCATAATTCGTGCACAAACAACTTCTATCGTTTCGGGAGTCGAGCGAATTTTGAGCAAGCGAAAACTGTCACCGAGAAAGTTTTTCAGAAAGGTTCAAGGAAGTTTTCTGGAAAGTTTTAGATCAATTGGAGTAGTAGTTAACAAACTGTTGATGGGTTAATTTGCCGGCGCGATAGATTTTCTCCTGTGTAAATTACTCCCTGGCCAGTAAGCCGCTATTCGAGCGTTAGGTGCCACTGTGCCTCACAGCCCGTCAAGGTTTTGTAATTGAAAACACACTATATACACAAATAATTGTTTATTAATAAAAAAAAGTAATTTTTAATATATACATTGATATTTTTTGTTGCTAAGGATAATAATTGTATATAATATTGTGAAATAACATTAGAATATTTCAGACACCGTTAATTTTTAAATTTTGATAAATTACTTTTTGCCTAC
>JAAAKG020139771.1:0-12273 GCA_010014905.2 Druon quercuslanigerum | reverse complement strand
TTGTTATTTATGTCACTAAAAATAAAGATCTGTTTTATTGTCTTTAAAATCCCCAACCCTGGTTGACTGAAGCGTCCAGTGAGACAATTTTAAATGGGGGCAAAACAGATCGCTACAGTTTTAACAAGCTTAGTCAATATTTTGTCTTCTTGAATCTGAGAAAGATAAACTTGAGGGCCATATAATTCATGACACAGCAAGGTTGTATACTAATTAAGAAACAGAATATACATCAGTTACACCATTAACTTTAGGTTTTGATTTAAAAAGATGAAGATCGCTTATACTTTGGTCTAATACTCAGTGATTAATTCTATTGGTAAGTAAAAATATGATATACAGTTTTTAAAATAACTGCAGACCTACCAGATATAAAAATTGACTAGATTGTATCCGCATTTGATCATAAATGATTAAGAATGTAACCCAAATTCATTCCTGACAACTGCAAACCTTAAAATTTCGACGCACAAAGTTGGGAGTGTTCCGTCTGTGAATGTGCAATTATGGTACATTCCCAACTTTGCGTGATGAAATTTAGACGTGCACAGATAATACCCCACCAAGCGGGTACGCGCACAGATGGAACGTTTCTGATCGTGCACGATAAAATTTAAATATTAACTGATATTACACTCCCATCTGCGCACGTGCATCTATGGTGCAATTATAAACGATGCGAGTACACATATGGTACACTCCTACATATGATACACTCCTAACTATAAATGATGCAATTTTTACGCGCATTATCGGAAGCTTCAAAATGTTCAAGTGCATATATGGTACACTTCCATCTGTGCACTATGAAATTTACACAAGAAAAGATGGTACCATCCCACTTGTGCATATGCAGAGGTGTTACGATAATAACTATGCAACTGCACAAATGTTACGATCATCTAAGGTAAAAAGATATTTTTATCTTACGTAAATAGATTCCGTTTCGAGGATTATAATACTTCCTAAAAATTTTATAAATTAATTAGAGATTATTGGTATATTTCTTGTTGAATAATTCTGTAGATGACATATAATAGGCTCTGTGTCATTTCTAATTATGGTTTGACCAAAATGCTACTGAATACCCTTTCACTTACAGTATAGTGCTTCTAAAAAATCAAGTTTGTTCATCCAAAAATAGACAAGTAGAGCATTTTTATTAACATTTTTTACAAAATCATCAGTTTGTATTATATTATCAAATATGATATAAATCATTGTTCATACAATGTTCATAAATAAATTGTTCAAATTAAATTATTTTATTTCCTTGAAAATGTATTTATAATATGTTAAATTCATATTGTTTAAGAGAAAATTTAGTTTCTTAATTGAAGATGCAAATGCTTCTTTTAGTCTTTTATTTTTATTTTAAATCCAACTGTTCTGTTAAAAATTCGTCAAACTGTTGGCATAAAAGTAATTGAATTTTCTATTTCAGAAGTCAACTACATATTTTGTTAAAAATTATTCTCTTTTGGTAGAATTCACACTGTTTTTTATTTAAAATTACAATCTTTTGTTGATGGAAATATCAAATACTATATGTTGCATTTAGAATAAATAGTGAAAAGAGACGTATTTTTGCAAACTTTTCGTGGAATTTATATGATATCCTTCAATGGAATACATAAAAATTTAAATAACATCTTATAGACGTTATCAAAATAAATATTTTTTAGTTCATCCATTTTTTCTGACGATGATGTCCAAAAACACTATTGTGGTTATTTAAATCCTCTATTTTTTCTGCAGAATTAGGTTTACAATCCGAATGGGAGTGGCCTGATATTCATCGCTGGGGTCGTTGCCGACCACCTTTATCTTCTCGTCGCATGCCTCAGTCCATGTCTCCTCCTGCCACTTCTAATTCTGCTATACTTGCTCCGGCCAGGTCTGCTTCTGCCAGGTATGCTTATCTCAGTTTTGTTTCTGCCAAGTCTGCTCCTGCCAGGTCTGTTTCTATCAATTCTATTTTTACTAGGCCTGCTCCTGCCAGGTCTGCTTTGACCAAGGCTCCTCTTGCTAGAAGGCCAGTTAATCGGGTACTCGGATATGGACTTGGACAACTAGGACTTATTAGGCTTATTCCCAATGGTAATGTATACCGTCGGCTCGAATTTCGAAGGTACACATTTCATCGCTATTTACAAGTTCGACTGAGATTAAAAAGAAATGTATATGCGCCCATGCCAGTCGTAGAACAAATTGTATTAACAACATCTGATGGTGACGTTTTTGCAATATTGGAGACTAACTCTATTCTTAGTGGAATGTATAGTACCCTAGGGAAAAATATCCGGGTAAAAATGAACATTCATAGCGGCACTGTTTACAACATGACTTCACAAGAAATTAAGGAATGTCCAGTAGGCCCGCGCCGCTACATAGATGGTTGTTTTAGCATAGTAGTTACAAAATATGATTCTCTGCAGCTAAACCAATAAATAAATTTAACCCTTCTTTAATTTTGGAAGTAATAACGCTATTTAAATTTTTTCATTTTCATTTCAATTAAAAATCTCGAAAGTGAGTTTCAAAGGCATGAAACACTTTACGATACACAAAACAACAAAATAATTTACTTGCTATCCCTAGCGAACCTTGATAGCGGAGAGGCTATTCAGGAAACTGATGCACGATTATGCTCCTTGTGATGCCACACACATGTAACAAATAATTCATTACGACATAATAATTAACAAGAACCTGAGTGTGATTGCAATACATGTATACTTTGAGGTCGATTATTTTTACTAAAAACATGTACATATACATATATACTCGATGGTCAACCCAAAAGTAAGTTTTCTTTTTTTCATCAGAGAAATGCAAAAAGTTGTAGCTGCAGAAAGTCTCTAGATTTTTGTTCAGCTCTAGTGAGGTGTGCTCTGTGATCAAATTGAGATAAAAGTTATAGCTCGATCGTGAGCCCTCTCAAAAAAAATCCAAAATTGAAACGTCAGCTAGAAATATTTTAGCAACGGTGTTGTGGGACAGCAAGGGAGAATAAATGGCGCAGAGTATTTCAAGGTCTTGTAAAAACTCAGAAAATGGATAAAACAGAAGCGAGCTAGATTCTTGACGAAAAAAGTGCTCCTTATTAACAACGCATTTATCTTATAATAAAGAAGTCAAGAGCACCGTTACTGACTGGTTTCACGAAAGGCGAGAAAAGAGTTAGTGACTATGTTGAAAAATTCTTTAGATCCGTAGCTTTCCAACCATGTAATTTTTTATTTAATAAATACTTTTTTCTACGGTAAAGGGACCTGTTTTTTCAGTCATCTTATAGTTTCTGGACTCCGTTGCCAAGCACAGGGAATAAATTACATAGGTATTAAAAACTTATAAGGGAGTTGCGAGGGTTTTACCCCGAGTATGTTGTTAAGCTTATCGTTGGTTTAGTCTTTTAGTTGGTTTATCTATAGTTCCGCATGGATCTACGCACCATTCCAGTTTCATCCATGCCCAACCATAATCTTATTAAAATACATTACACTTTTAAATTAAGTACAAATCTTGACCCATGTTTACAAAATTTCAGAAACCTTAATAAAGTTAATGAGGATAGCGTTTTCGCTATGCTCTCTAAAGCTGATTGGAGAAGTGTATTTTCTGATAGAAATTCAAATTGAAATGTAGAAAAACTCCGTAATATATTAATTTCAACATTCGGTGTAGTAGCCGCGATACATGATTTTCAGGCGAGGAAAAGAACTTGTCCTTGGATATCCAAAGGTATTAGAAATCTCATAAAGGAGAGACACTCTAAAAATAAATATAATTATTATGCAATTGTCAACAAGAATAAGAATAAAAATATCTGGAAAGTCGTTCGGCGGATTGGAATTATTCCCTTGCAGAGTCACACCTTTAATCGGAACTAACCGGTAAATGATTTTATGAAACGTTTGTTATTGGGCCTCTACCTATTGATACTACTCTCTTATCAAGTGCAATTTATCCCTTTAGTGATGCTAACTTTTATTTATCTTATATTGCGAGAGAGTCTCTGGTTCCAGTAATTGCCAAGATAACCTCAGGGGTCTTTGGCATTGATGGTATCTCGATTAAAATGGTTGATCTATTTCTGCGTGTGATACTTCCTGTTCTACTTTATATTTACAATTGCTTTCTACATCTTGGAATTTTTCCGAATTGATGGAAACAAGCACTGATTCGTTCTATACCTAAGATCACTAATCCTTCAACTCTAAAATATGTTGGTCCTGTCTCCATCCTCAAATGCTGCTTTTAGCAATGTAAAGAATAATTTTTTAATTACAAACCAAGAGTAGCTCCATAAGAAAACTGACCTAGGTGCAGAAGAAGTGGACAAAGCAGAAGCAGAAATAAAAATTTTTGATGATGAAAGTCTTGTAGAAGCAGATGATGATATATTTTGTATTTATTATTTAAACACCCTGTAGGAAATGAGAATATTTAACTAGAATAAACTTTTTTAATTCTAAAAATTTGTTTAAAACATACGGAATGTTACTGTCCTATATATTCTCATTTTTATCTCTTTGCGTATTCTCTTTTGCTCATATTTACTTACGTTTTTAGTTGGTGTATACACACAATATATCTTATACTTTCTGGATCACCACCTTCCCCGCCGCATATGTCAGCCATATTTATTTTGGTTATATTAAAGCTTAATGGTCAAACAATCCTAGAGATAACGCTCGAATTAATCAACAGAATACGTATTAGTTATACTGCTGATTATAGTATTCCTACTAACTTGAAAATATGAGAATCGTTTATACTTTGACTATATACTTGGTCCTTTATTCTATTGGTAAGTGTAATAATAAGATATATTAGTTTGGAAATATTTATAAGATTCCACCAAAACCAATTTTCACGTGTATACTTTTAATTTTGAAAAGTTATGCGATACGTGCACAGATGGTACTATTCGAACTCTGCACATGTACCTAATTGCGCACGCTGAACATTAAACGTGCGCAAATAGTACCCTCCCAACTATGTAAACAAATATTTAGACGAGCGTATGTTTTACCGTTACATCTGTGTTAAATTTAAAAAAGTTGTACGGATGATATCTAATTAGTTTAATAATAAGAAAACACAGAAAGCTTCAGTCATATGCTAAACGATAAATTATATTTGATATGCAATCAAGATAAATCTATACTAGCAGGTGATAATGAGTCCTAATTGAGACAATATAGGATTTTGCGAAGAAGCTGTTTTTTGAAATAAATTTAACACCTCTGAAAAACCGCCACGGATTTAAAAAATAAATGGTAGGATATCAGATATGACAATGCAAACTTTGCAATGGAAAATTTGTAACAGAAAATTGTAATTCCATATCTTTATTCACTTGGCAATTATTATTCGTTGAAAAGAGTTGTAAGCGGAAACAAAAAGAAAATTAATCATTTTAAATAAGCGCGCTAAACGTAAGCAATCCATTTGTCAGTGGTGTCCCAACTCGAATAACTCTGGCATGCCCAATTTCCATTTCTGTTTATCTTTAGAATTATGTTTAAATTGACACATGGCGTTACGCAATCTAAAAATGTACAGAAAAGAATATTGCGCATGCCAGACAAACATTAGAGAGTGTGGCGATTTTTGAGAGCTTTCATATTTATTATTACAAAGACCTATATTTGCATAATTTCTGGTTAAATTGCCCGCGAATGCAAATCCTTTACATCTAAAGATTAACATGTTGGGTCATTGCCAGATACAATGACAGTTACTCTTAATTCACTGCAATATTCTCTGTTTATCCATGCGATCAGGTAATAGCAGACAGATTAGATCGACAATGGGTAGTATTCTTCTTCTAACTCTACCAGATGGTCAAAACACGAAATTAACTGAAACAAAATTTACACATAAGAATCCTTTACAATGTAAATAAAGAGGCAAAGGGTTTAACTTAAAATTAAGTCTCTATCATTTACCAGTGAAAATTTTTAAGGTTTAAAACAATCTTCTAGAGATGAATGTTAAAAATGTAAAACTATTTAAAAAAATTATGATGTGCAAATTTGCAAATGGAATAATCAATTATACAGAAAGTACAGAAATACTTGCAAAAGTCAGGAAACTTGTATAACTTTAAAAAACTGTCAACGAGAACAAAATTTGAAATTATCGATTTGAAACTATTTTCCTTTGTTTATGAAAGATTTTATGATGTTAATAATTTTACAAAATTCTAATTCTGGTCCTTGAATTTTAATCTCTCAGGTAAAAAAAATTGATCAGTAAAAAATTTGAGCATCTATAGAATAAGATTTCAAGGTAGGCCTTATATATTTTTCTTCTTTGCAACTTACTTAAGTTGTATTTATTTTCTTATTTATTTTTTTTACCAACATCCTTCTAAATATTATGTTTTTGAATCTAAATTTTATTATTTCGATGCAAATTCTGCAATTTTATTTATACGTCATCGTTTTTGATTTACAAATTCATCTTTATATGTAGAGCTTTTATCTTTCTTGGATTAAAATCCTAATATTCATGTGATAATTCAAAATTTTTTTGAACAGCTCATCATTTTTCGTTGAAACTTCAACTATCTTGTTGAAAATTCGTCTTGGTGGGTTAAAAATTCTAGTATGTTGTAGAAAACCTAATTTTAGTTAGAATTACCTATTTTGATCTTAAAAAGTCTACTGAAATCTTTTGTTGTTGTTAGATATTTCGTTTTTTAATTCAAAAATCGTCTCTGGTTGAAAGTTTTACTGTTTTGTTGAAAATCGATCTTTTTAATTGAAAATTAAACTGAATTTGTGTTACATTAGTCTAATATTTTGTGAAAATTTTGGCAGCTTGGGCACCTTCCGAATAAGTATTTTTATTGAAAATGCAACTGTTTCGTTAATACTTGAACTTTGTCAATAAAAATGTATTATCTTGTTAAATATTTCAGATTTTAGTACAAAATTACACTATGTTGTTAAAACTCTAATTATTTTGATGAAAACTCAACTGTGTTTTTACAAATTTAATTTTAACATATTTTTTAATATTTATTTTAGGTATTTCTGAGTAGCTCTTACATCCGATTGATTTAAAGCTCCTAACTCTCATGTATTTTCACATTATCAGTATGAATATGTAACGTTCCAACCGTTTTTTCGCGTGACCAAAAGTTTTTGTAAATAGTTTAAAAAAGCGAGACATAATGTAGGAACGATCCAAAATAGAAACTGCAAGCAACTTGCAGTAACCCTTATCAAAGTATGACCACAAAAGGGGTTCTTTATGTCCTATTCTTATGTCTTTTAGTTCTATTTCTTCTTGCAGAATTAAGGTTACAATCCGGTATCGACGGGCTTGAGAGACCCCGCCCGGGGTGTTGCCGAACTTCTCCTTCTTCTTTACGCATACGTCAGCATCATGCCGAGTCTGAGCCTTGTCTGCGCGAAAGGTCCAGGTCTCCTATTGCCAGAAATGTTTCTACCAGGCCTACTCCTGCAGGTCCTCTTCATGCTAGGCCTACTTGTGTCAGGCCTACTCCCATAATGCCCGCTCCTGCCTGGAATCTTCTCGCAAAAAGCCCTGACTTTTGTGTACTAGGATATGGACTCAGCCAACTTGGACTTATACGGTTTATTCCTAATGTTAATCAGTATCGGCAATTCGAATTTCGAAGATACATTTTTCCTTCCTATACACCACTAATACTGCAAATAAAATATCGTATCTATGCAGCCCTGCCAATCCAAGAACAAATTGTGTTGAAAACAAGTTATGGTGAAGCTTTTGCAATATTGGCGCCTCGTGGTTTTCTTATTGGATTGTATAGTACCCGTGGCCAGAAGCGCGGGCGAAAATAAATATACGAAACGGCATCGCATTGTCGGCATGAATTGTTTTAGCACAGTAGTTGTGAAACAGGATTCACTACAACTAAACCAATGATGCAATTTTAGAAATATGAATGCAGAATAGCGTTTTGCGATGTATCTGAGACAATTTTCTTAGGGACAGTCGACTAAGATATCTGGAATAAGTTACAAGTACATGAAGTTGGACTTCAAAACAGTTCTATGGTGTACCTTGAACCTTTAAGTGTCCATTTTGATAATACCTTTTAATTATACTGTGTACGGAGCGATTGAAGATGCAATCCGATACATATAAAATTTTTTTGCAAGAAAAGGGCTTTTTGTGTGAATTTAATGCAATTCTTGACTTATTTCAACGATTTGTAAAATGAAATAAGAGTAAAATTAAAAATTTTTTTTTATTGAAACATCAATTCTTACACATTTTGACAAAAATCTAACATTTTGGTTAAATTCAACTGTTTTTAATTTAAAATTTAATTCATTTTTTGTTGGAAATATAAACTATAACTTTTTCGTCTAGAATTATTCATTTTTGTTTGACTCATGTTGTGTGAAGGTTATACTTTTTTTAAACATTTATTTTCTGGATGGAAAACTCGCCTTATAATTATAATTATAAATTTGATATATATATATACCCTATTATTGTATACTATTATCATTGAAAGTTGGAATACTCTGCTCGTGATGGGTTTCTTGAGGAAGTAGGGGGATGCTCTCGCGCTCTCTCTCTGTCTTTCTCTCTCTCTCTATCTTTCATCTCTTTCAATATTGTGCATTCTGTTTCAACTATTCCCAGAAATGTTTCAGCTTGAAATTGCATAAAATTTTCTAAACTTTAGATTTAACAAAATTTTTTAAAATTCTCAAATTTCGTAACAACTCGCTGAGATCGAATACATTGCTTTCTTAATTGAACGAATTACCCGGAAATCTCTAAGGGCCGACACGCACTTACATTAAACAAAATCTACCCATCCGGTGGACCCCGACAAAAGAATCAGTATATTTTGAGTCTTTTACGGATACACTCCTATTGTTTACATTTTAAAATATGTCCAGTTTCTGAGGACGGCCGGCTACTATAAGATGGGATCACATGGACCCAAGACGACTCTCTCGGTTGCATAAAGGTGGTAGTTAAGCGTATAATCTAAACAATGAATAATACAAAAAATCAAATAGCCTCGAAAAAGACTGAAACTTTAATTTACAAAAAGCATGCATACGGAAAATGTAGAGGTCAAGTATCAGGCGACGAATGGAGACTGGGTGTATGGAATGCTAGGGGGTGAATTATCTCAAGTTAAAAGAGATACAAAAAACTATGCACGTTAGAAAATTAGACATTCTATACGTACCTGAATCAAAGAAAAAATGATGCGAAAGTGGGGACATAGAAAACAGATTATTGAAAGGCGGATTTGAAATACGGTCAGGAGTAGATGGTGAAACACATCGTAGGCAAGGAGTAGGTCTCATTTTGAACGAGAGAGCGAAGCAGCATCTCGGAGATCATGGTTTCGTTTCTCTCAGATTGCTGTGAACTAGAATGAAACTAAGAATCAGAAGATTATTTATCATAGCATGTTAGTTGCCAGTTGATAGTGATCCCAGAGAAGTAAAAGACGCCTTATGGGACAATTAAAATGATACTATGAATATTTTCGATCATAGTGAAAAAATAATTCTGCTAAGAGGTATGAATGGTGTAAGAAAAATGCTATTTTATTCAATTAAATAAAATCAACACCTACCTTCGGCACTGCACTTACGAGGTCTTAATCTCAAACGAAAACTCTTAAATGAATATGTTGGGCGCCAGGCTTTACGTAGCCACTCAAAAAGATATCTCAAAGCGCAACACTCAAGAAAAGTCTACAGCATAATCACGAGGCTCAACCCCAAATCTCAATATTCGTAAGATACAGTATACCGAAACAAAAGGTTACTAGCCCAGCCCCTTTAATCTGGATAATGGTAAAGGGGGTGGTCGATTGCGAAAGTGAAGGAATCCCTAACTTTAAATAGAAATTAAACAGCCCATGATTAACATAACAAAAACTGACAATCAATTTATTGTTAGGTATTACAAGCTGTGTGCCTTAGTTACATCTATTATCCTAAACTAACGACATTCCTTCTCTGAACTCTACTCGCTCTTTGACTATAAAGGGATTACCTAACTCTAAACATTTATCTTGAACTAACTAATCCATACAAGATTAGGCTCTTCCGTTGGCTCACTCCACGGGACTGTTCTACCATAAGTCTACAACCTTACTACATTTTCTTCTTAATACAATTGGTCTTAGTCCTAGAGGTTATCCAATTTGTAAATAAATATGATTACTCTACGAGGTCCACATGACCCAAAAAAGAGGGGTAATAATCCGTCGAAAGGGTAAATATCCAACGAAGGGAGTCATGGTTACAGAATGGTTCATTTATCAAAAGGGGAAGTCATAACTCGACAAAAGAAATGATTACAATTAAACAAAGGGGTAAGTCACAATTCAATAGAGAGATAATCTAAAGGGGATTCACAGCATTAAGAAGGGGTAGTCATAGCTCAACAGAATGAATGATTATTCAAACGGGGAAATCATCAGCAAAAGTGAATAATTATATTCGATCAGAAGGGGAAGTCACAACTCAACAGAAATCAATGGGGGTAGTCACAATTTACCCAAAAAAAAATTATTACAATAATCAAAAGGGGGTGATCATACTTAATCGATAATAAAAGTGGTTGGTCATACTTAATCGATCACAAAGGGGGAATCATACTCGAAATGAATCAAAGGGGGTAATCATAATTGAACCCAGAGAGAAATTATTACAATAATAAAAAGGGGATGGTCATACCTTATTGTTCACAAAAGGGGAAGTCATAACTCAACAGAAATCAAAGGGGTAGTCACACTTTAACCAAAAGAGAAATCACTACAATATTCAAAAGAGGGTGGTCATACTTAATCGATAATCAAAAGGGGGTGGTCATACTTAATCATTTTCAAAAGGGAAATCATAACTCGACAAAAATCAAAGGGGTAGTCACAATTTAAACAAAAGAGAAATTACTACAATAATCAAAAGGGGGTGGTCATACTTAATCGTTCACAAAAGGGGAATCATAAACGCAACAAAAATCAAAGGGGTAGTCACAATTCAACCAAAAGAGAAATTACTACAATAATCAAAAGAGGGTGGTCATACTTAATCGATTATCAAAAGGAGTTGGTCATACTCAACCACAAGAGAAATTACTACAATAATTAAAAGGGAGTGGTCATACTTAATTGACATTCAAAAGGGGTTAGTCACACTTAGTTAATTATAAAAAAAAGGTTTGGTCATACTTAACAAAACGAGAATTTTTTACAGTAATCAAAAAGGGGGACATATATAACCATAACGTGGTAACAAACCAAAATCAGCACAATATCATCGGGCAAAATCAGATTAAAATTACAACGGTCACCAAAATGGAACCACAATATACAACACGTGAAAGATCAATAATATAGATATTCACAGCAAAATCCATCAAATAATTACATAGTATGGCATCAACACAATTAGCGAACAATATCAATCATCACTCAAAAACAACAGAGAAATTAACGATAATCTACCAAAATTCACATTTTCGCGGTAACAAATTCTACAAAATAATTACCTTAATTCTTATGATTGACTAGGAACTCAACATTGGATCTAGTAATAGGCCCAGTCACTGAACAAAACCTCGGACACGTGCCATCTAATCTTTCCGAAATGTAACCATAAAAAGACAAAAGCAATACATCGAAAAAACATTCCTATAATTCCGCAACATTACAACATTACAGCAAAATTTCGTCAGCAAAGTAATTACACAAAAAAAAGGCTGGCCACGTGCCGAAATTTTGTCAGCAAAGTAATTACACAAAAAAAGGGCTGGCCACGTGCCGAAATTTCGACTGAGTTTATTCAAACACTGAGTCTTACCGTGGAATTCGCCGCAGAACTAATCCTCAGAATTCGTCCTCGGAATATGTCCTGAAATCCGCCAGACTTCGTACACGGGATAACTAATCCATGCCTCGGGGCACACGGGATATAGAACGCGTCTCTGCGTAACTTCAACCAAAGTATCGCCACTCCGGGAACAGCAACGGAAAAGAGAACGAGTCTCCGTGTCTTCTCGACTCGTACCTCTCCTCGCTATTCCCCCACTCGGGGTCCGACGCTGATTGGCCGAGTTGCTGTAATGGCGGACATCCGGTTGCATTGGACCTCAGGGATGGCTACTTTGGGTGCTAGCGGCCCAAGTAACTTTTTAAATCTCCCACGTAGAGTTATTGGACTAACCAAAAGCATCTTAATCGGTGGATAATTATCTTCTTTGCTCTCCGGTAAGACCTATTGG
>JAAAKG020139770.1:0-12275 GCA_010014905.2 Druon quercuslanigerum | reverse complement strand
ATCACAATTTTGTTGAAAATTTTTATTTTTTGGATGAATTAAACTGTTTTTTATTTAAAATAAAAATATTTTTAAATAAATATTAACTATTACATTTTTTTGTTGAGAATTCATTTTTTGGATTGAAAATTCAACTATTTGCTTTAAAGTGAACTTGTTAAAAAGAATCTTTTCTTTGTTAAAAATTTACATTTTTAGTTGAAAACGTAAAAATTTTGTTGACAATTCAATTTTTTTCGATCAAGTCAGTAGTTTTTTACTTAAAATAAAAATATTTTTAAATCAATATCAACTATTACATTTTTTTGTTGAGAAATCATTTTTTTTTTTTTAAATTTAACTACTTGGTTAAAAGTTGAACTTGTTCAAAAGAATTCTGTTGCTGTTCAAAATTTACATTTCTGGATGAAAATATCACAATTTTGTTTAAAAAATTTGTATTTTTTGAATGAATTCAAATGTGTTTTTTAAAATTGAAAATCATTTTTTAAATGAGATGTCAAGTTTGAGGTTTTTTGTTGTTGAGAAGTCTTTTTTTTGTTGAAAATTCAACTGCTTAATTTGTTAAAAAGAATCTTTTCTTTGTTAAAAATATACATTTCTGGTTGAAAACGTAACAATTTTGTAGCCAATTCTTTTTTTTATGAATTCAACTGTTTTTTATTTAAAATAAAAATATTTTAAAATCAATATCAACTATAACTATAAAAGTTAACTTTGAAAATGTCACAATTTTGTTGAAAATAAGTTTTTTTTTGATGATTTAAAATGTTTTTTATTTAAAATGAAAATTCCTTTTTTATTGAAATATCAACTGTTACATTTTTTTGTTGAGAAATCATTTTTTTGGTTGAAAATTCAAATACTCAGTTAAAAGTTAAACTTGTGAAAAGAATTTTTTTGTTAAAAATTTACATTTTAGGTTAAAAATATCACAATTTTGTTGAAAATTTTTATTTTTTGGATGAATTAA
The DNA here is from genome assembly GCA_010014905.2 of Druon quercuslanigerum. Taxonomy (NCBI): domain Eukaryota; kingdom Metazoa; phylum Arthropoda; class Insecta; order Hymenoptera; family Cynipidae; genus Druon; species Druon quercuslanigerum. The sequence continues at coordinate 11,302 of JAAAKG020139770.1, read as the reverse complement.
ACTGTTTTTTATTTAAAATAAAAATATTTTTAAATCAATATCAACTATTACATTTTTTTGTTGAGAAATAATTTTTGTATGGAAAATTTAACTACTGGGTTAAAAGTTGAAATTTTCAAAAAAAAAATTTTTAAACTTCAATTTTTGGTTGAAAATATCACAATTTTGTTCAAAAAAATCGTATTTTTAGTTAAATTCATATGCTTTTTTTTTATAATTAAAAATAATTTTTAGACTGAATTATCAACTTTTAAGATTTGTTGTTGAGAATTCATCTTTTTTGGTTGAATATTTAACAATTTCGTTGAAAATTTGTATTTTTCGGATGAATTTACCTGTTTTTAAATTAAAATAAATATAAAGAAAAAATAAAATATCAAGTATTACATTTTTTTTAATTCATCTTTTTTGGTTGAGAATACCAACTACTTCGTTAAAAGTTGAATTTGTTCAAAAAAATTCTGTTGTTGTTAAAAATTTAAATTTTTGGTTGAAAATATCACAATTTTGTTTTCAAAAAATCGTATTTTTTGGATGAATTCAACTCTTTTTAATTTTAAATAAAATTTTTTTTAAATCGATATTAACTATTATACTTTTTTTTGTTTAAAATTCATTTTTTTTAAATATTCAACTACTTGGTTAAAAGTTGAACTTGTTTAAAAGAATTCCTTTGTTTTTAAAAATTTACATTTTTGGTTGAAAATGTCACAATTTTGTTGAAAATTATTATTTTTTGGATGAATTCAACTGTTTTTTTATTTAAAATAAAAATTCCTTTTTGATAGAAATATCAACTTTTACATTTTTTGTTTAGAATTAATTTTTTTTATTGAAAATTCAACTACTTGGTGAAAAGTTGAACTTTTAAAAAAGAATTTTTGCTGTTGTTAAAAACTTACATTTTTGGTTGAAAATATCACAATTTTGTTTTAAATTTTTTTATTTTTTGGATGAATTCAAATGCTTTTTTTAAAATTAAAAATAATTTTGTGACTGAAATAACAACTTTTAAAATTCGTTTTTGAGAATTCATCTTTTTTGGTTGAAAATGTCACAATTTTGTTAAAATTTCTTATTTTTTTGGCTTATTTTTGACTTGTTAAATAGAATCATTTCTTTGTTAAAAATTTACATTTCTGGTTGAAAATGTAACAATTTGGTTGAGAATTCACTTTTATTTGGATCAAGTTAGTAGTTTTTTATTTAAAATAAAAATTCCTTTTTGATTGAAATATCAACTGTTTTTTGATTAAAAATTGAACTACATAGTTAAAATCTAAACTGGTTAAAAAGAATTTTCTTTCTTAAAAATTTACAACTTTGTTAAAAATTCGTATTTTTTTAATGAATTCAAATGCTTTTTATTTAAAATAAAAATATTTTTAAATCAATATCAACTATTACATTTTTTTGTTGAAGAATCATTTTTTGATAGGAAATTTAACGACTGGGTTAAAAGTTGAAAAGTTCGGTTGAAAGTTGTTAAAAACTTATATTTTTTGTTGAAAATATCACAATTTTGTTTTAAAAAATTTGTATTTTTTAAGATTTGTTCTTAAGAATTCATCTTTTTTGGTTGAAAATTCAAGTACTTAGTTAAAAGTTAAACTTGTTCAAAAGAATTCTGTTGTTGTTAAAAATTTACATTTTTGGATGAAAATATCACACTTTTATTTAAAAAATTCATAAGTTTTGGTTGAAAATTCAAGTACTTAGTTAAAAGTTAAACTTGTTCAAAAGAATTCTGTTGTTGTTAAAAATGTACATTTTAGGTTGAAAGCGTCACAATTTTGTTGAAAATTCTTATTTTTTTTGGATGAATTCGACTCTTTGTTATATTAAATAAAAATTCCTTTTTGATAGAAATATCAACTGGTAAATTTTTTTTTGTTGAGAAATCATTTTTTTTTTGAAAATTCAACTACTTGGTTAAAAGTTGAACTTGTTCCAAAAAATTTTATTGTTGTTAAAAATTTACATTTTTGGTTGAAAATTCTTATTTTTTGGATGAATTAAACTATTTTTTATTTGAAATAAAAATAATTTTAAACCAATATGAACTCTAACATTTTTTTGTAGAGAATTCATTTTTTTGTTAATAAATCAATTTTTTATTGAAATTTCAACTACTTTATTAATAGTTGAACTTGTTCAAAAGAATTCTGTTGTTGTTAAAAATTTACATTTTTTTGTTGAAAATGTAACAATTTTATTGATATTTCATATTTTTTGTATCAAGTCAGTATCAACTATTACATTTTTTTGTTGAGAATTAATTTTTTTTTATTAAACATTCAACAACTTGGTTAAAAATTGAACTTGTTCAAAAGAATCTTTTCTTTGTTAAGAATTTACATTTCTGGTTGAAAATGTAACTATTACATTTTTTTTGAGAATTCCTTTTTTTTATTAAAAATTTATCTACTTGGTTAAAAGTTGAACTTGATAAAAAGAATTTTTTTATGGTTAAGAATTTTCATTTCTGCTTGAAAATTTCACAATTTTGTTGACAATTCAATTTTTTGGATAAAGTCAGTAGTTTTTTACTTAACATAAAAATATTTTTAAATCGATTTTAAGTATTACATTTTTTTTGAGAATTCGTCTTTTTTTTATTGAAAATTCAACTACTTGGTTAAAAGTTGAACTTGTTAAAAAGAATTTTTTTGTTATTAAAAATTTACATTTTTGGTTGAAAATGTGACGATTTTGTCGAATATTCTTTTTTTTTGAATTCAACTGTTTTTTATTTGAAAGAAAAATATTTTAAAATCAATATGAACTATTACATTTTTTTGTAGAGAATTCATTTTTTTATTGAAAATTAATTACTTGGTTAAAAGTTGAACTTGTTCAAAAGAATTCTGCGGTTTTAAAAATTTACATTTTTGTTGAAAATGTCAGAATTTTGTTAAAAATTCTTTTTTTTTATGAATTAAACTGTTTTGTATTTAAAATAAATTTCTTTTTAAATCTCTATCAACTATTACATTTTTTTATTAAGAATTCATTTTTTATTGAAAATTTAATTACTTGGTTAACAGTTGAACTTGTTGAAAAGAATCTTTTGTTTGTTAAAAATTTACATGTTTGGTTGAAAATACAACAATTTTATTGACAATTCATTTTTTTTTTGATCAAGTCAGTAGTTTTTTACTTAAAATAAAAATATTTTTAAATCAATATGAACTATTACATTTTTTTGTTGAGAATTAATTTTTTTATTGAAAATTCAACTACTTGGTTAAAAGTTGAACTTGTTAAAAAGAATTTTTTTGTTGTTTAAAATTTACATTTTTGGTTGAAATTGTCACAATTTTGTCGAACATTCTTTTTTTTATGAATTAAACTGTTTTTTATTTGAAAGAAAAATATTTTTAAATCAATATGAACTATTACATTTGTTTGTAGAGAATTCATTTTTTATTGAAAATTTAATTACTTGGTTAACAGTTGAACTTGTTGAAAAGAATCTTTTGTTTGTTAAAAATTTACATGTTTGGTTGAAAATGTACCAATTTTGTTGACAATTCATTTTTTTGGATGAAGTCAGTAGTTTTTTATTAAAAATAAAAATATTTTTAAATCAGTATCCACTATTACTTTTTTTTGTTGAGAATTTATTTTTTCGATTGAAAATTCAACTACTTGCTTAAAAGTTGAACTTGTCAAAAAGAATTTTTGTTGTTGTTAAAAACTTACATTTTTGGTTGAAAATATCACAATTTTGTTTTAAAAAAATCGTATTTTTTGGATGAATTCAAATTTAAAGTAGAATAAATGTTCAAAGAACAAAAAATAACAACTATTACATTTTTCGTTCAGAATTCATTTTTTTTTTTTAAATCAACCACTTTGTTAAAAGTTGAATATCTTTGTTAAAAATTACTTTTTTGGTTCAAGGTGTAACAAATTATGATACAACTTGGTCTATTCTGGTAAAAATTTAATCTTCCTTATCGAAAATCAATTTTTTTTTAATTGATCTGTTTTGATTGAAGATTCAACAACTTTATTAAAAAAAAATATTTATTGCAGGAATTCAACTATTCACAATAAAATACAAAAAAAATATTTTGAATGAAACATCAACTATTATATTTTTCGTTGTGAATTTTTTTTTTTGAAAATGCATAAACAAATTACATAATTGGTTAAAACTTCGACTTATTTTATAGAAAAAATTACTTCTTTGGTTAAAGATTCATCATTTTAGTTCAAAATTTGGCTTTTTTGTTGAAAGGTGAACTTTTTTGTTAAAAATTCATCCATTTTGGCAGAAAAAGTGACACACTTCTTGAAAAATTAATTTTTTTAAATTCATTGGTTTTGGTTGATTAAGCTATTTTGTTAAAAATTCGCATTTGTGGATAAATTCAACTGTTTTTTATTTAAAATAAAAATACCTTTTTGACTGAAATATCAACTATAAAATTTTTTGTTATTAATTTAAAATTTTTTAATAAGCACTCAACAAATTGGTGAAAAGTTGAAATAATTTATAAAAAAATAACTAGTTTGGTTGAAGGTTTATGATTTTAGTTCAAAATTGATATTTTTCATGAAAAATGTACATATTTCGTTTGAAAATTTATCTTTTCGATATAAAAAATTAATCTGTTTTACATAAAATTCGTCTCTTTTAAAAAACGTTATTTTGTTATTTTGTTTTTTTGCTAAAAATACAACTCGTTGTAAATTAATTCTTTCAGGATGAGTTCCAATGTTTTGGTTGAAAAATCAGCTTAATGGCCGGAAGGAAAAAAACCGTCACAAAAATAATGATACTCAGAATAAAAAAGTAATAATAATAATAATAATAATAACAAAATATTGAGAATGTTGTAAAGACTATTGTGTAATAAATAATAATAAAGTAATTGAAGAAAAATGTTGAGAGGCTTGTTATAAAGGATGAAATCAAATTTATATTTCTGAATATAAAAACAGGAAGAGAGCCTGGTTAATCCACATGTTAATGCGTGTCTAATTTGGACGAATAACTGTGAGAAAGATTCACCCAGACAGTACCAGTAAATATCATGTTAGTGTGTGTTGAGCGTGTTTAATTAAATTGAGGTCATCAGTGGAGTTTTGTAATTAACATCTTGCTTTATATTTTAAAAGGCGAGTATGCCATATCAACACACAGAAAAATAGCAGCTCAGCCAATATTCAATTAATGGATTGTAATATCAATCAACCGGAAAAAATTATTAATTCCTAAGTGTAAAATTGACGACATATAAAAATCCCGAATTGGTTAAAAAGCCTCAGAATGCTGTGACGACACAGACCTTAAGATTGCATTTCCCCTTTACTATTTCTCATGTTGACTATTTGTGTACTTTTATTTCCCTTTATTGCTTTATAAAGTAGTTTTTTGCTTCCTTCAAAGTCGTTTTGTATTTTCTTCTTTTTGTATCTGTAATCATTTATACTATATATATATATTTAAAATATTTGTCATAAGGACAACCGCAGGATTTCGCCGGATCGGGTGCTAATCTGAAAATTTGCACCCGATCCCAGCGAAATCGCTGGGAAATATATATATATATTACCGAATTTGAAAATTGTCGACATTTAAAATGTTATTATACAATAAAATTTCCGAATTAGAAAATTCCCGAAATTATAAAAATCTCGAATTGGATAATTCCCGATTAATTCCCAAAATTTTCTAATATTGCCGAGTTCAAAAATTTCCGATATTTTTTAATATTACCGAATTTGAAAATACTCGAAATTTAATATATTTTCTGAACTAGGAATTTCACGAAATTATAAAATTTTCAAAATATAAAAATCCCGAATTGGATGATTCCCGATTAATTCCCAAAATTCTCTAATATTTTCGAATTCAAAAATTTCCGATATTTTATATTACCGAATTTGAAAATTGTCGGAATATGATTGTATTATGCAATAAATTTTCTGAAGTAGGAAATTTCCGAGAGTATAAAATTGCCGAAATATAAATATCCCGAATTGGTTAAAAAGCCTTAGAAAGCTGTGACGACACAGACCTTAGGTCGTTAGTTCAAAGATTCCTTAAAAGACAGCCTGCCTGATATTGCATGTCCCCTTTACTATTTCTCATGTTGCCTAATTCTGTACTTTTATTTCCCTTCATTGCTTTATAAAATTCGAAAATTCTCGGAATTTTAATATATCATTATACAATAAAATTTCCGAATTAGAAAATTCTCGACATTTTACAATATTACCGAATTTAGGGTATTCAGACAACTAACAAATCTCGGGAAATAAAATTCCGAACAGTGTAAAATTGACGAAAAGTAAATTTTCTGAACTAGGAATTTCCCGAAATTATAATACTGCCGAAATATAAATATCCCGGATTGGATAATTCCCGACATTTTAATATTTTCCCGATATTACCGAATTTGAAAATTCTCCACATTTAGCATATTTTCTGAACTATGAATTTCACGAAATTATAAAATTGCTAAAATATAAAAATCACGAATTGCATAATTCCCGATTAATTCCCGACATTCTCTAATATTGCCGAATTCCAAAATTTACAATATTTTATAATATTACCGAATTTAAAAATTCTCGACATTTAAAATTTTATTAAACAATAAAATTTCCGAATCAGAAAATTCCCGAAATATAAAAATTCCGAATTGGTTAAAAAGCCTCAGAAAGCTGTTACGACACAGATCATAAGTCGTTGGGTCAATGATTCCTTAAATGCCTCATATTGCATTTCCCCTTTACTTATTCTCATGTTGCCTAATTCTGTAAATTTATTTTCCTTTATTGCTTTATAAAGTAGTTTCTTGCTTCCTTTAAAGTCGTTTTGTATTTTCGTCTCTTCTTCTGCTCTAACTTCATCTTTACTTTCCGAATTTGAAAATTCTTGACATTTAATATATTTTCTGAACTAGGAAATTCCCGAAATTATAAAATTACAAAAATATAAAAAACCCGAATTGGATAATTCCCGATTGTTACAATAAAATTTTCGAATTAGAAAATTCCTGAAATTATAAAATTGGCATAATATAAAAATCCCGAATTGGTTAAAAAGCCTCAGAAAGCTGTGACGACACAGACTTTAAGATTGCATTTCCCCTTTACTATTTCTCATGTTGACTATTTCTGTACTTTTATTTCCCTTTATTGCTTTATAAAGTAGTTTTTTGCTTCCTTCAAAGTCGTTTTGTATTTTCTTCTCTTCTTCTGCTTTAACTTCAGCTTTACTTTCCTTAGTTAATCGCTTAAGTATCCTCTTTTTGTATCTGTAATCATTTATATTATATGTATATTACCGAATTTGAAAATTGTCGACATTTAAAATGTTATTATACAATAAAATTTCCGAATTAGAAAATTCCCGAAATTATAAGATTACCGAATTAAAAATTTCCGATATTTTATAATATTACCGAATTTAGTGTTTAAAAATTCCCGAAATTATAAAAGTACCGAAATATGAAATTCCGGACATTTTATAATATTACCGAATTCGGGACGAATGAGAAATTCTGGAAAATAAAATTCCCTGCTCTGCAAAATTGCCGTACAATGAAATTTCTGAATTAGAAAATTTTCAAAATTTTATAATTTTACCGAATTTTGAGTATTTAGACAACTGAAAAATCCCGAGAAATAAAAATCCCCACAGTGTAAAATTGACGAAAAGTAAATTTTCTGAACTAGGAAATTCCCGAAATATAAAAATCCCAAATTGAAAAATTCCCGATTAATAACATTTCCGACATTTTACAATATCACTGAATTTAAAATTTGCCGAAGAATAAACTTCCCGACATAAAATTTTCGAATTCAAAAATTTTCAAACAAAAAATTCGCCAATTTAAATAATTAAAAAAATGTTTTTTTTAGTCCATATTTATTATTAAAAGTACAATAAAAACATTTTTAAAACATTATTTTTTGAATTTAAATAAAAATAATCCTATACAAATTTTTTTGTAATTAAAAAAAATACTTTGCACGTTTTTAAACAAAATTTTTCATTCAGAAATATATATTTTTTCAATTATTGATATTTTAAATTCAGATAATAGTTAATAAATGTAAACATTCAAAAAAGTACTTTCATTCATAAAATTATTTGTTAATTTTATTTTTAATAAATCAATAATATTGATTAAAATTAGAATATTTTATAATTTTATCAATTTTTTTCCTCAAAAATTCTCAAATAAGAAAATATTTCAAATAGAAAATTCTCAGCATTATGAAAATCTCGAATTTGAAAATTCCCGAATAATAAAATTATCAAAAACTAAAAATCTCAAATTGGAAAATTCTCGAATAATAAAATGGGATAACTAAAAAATCAAAAAAATAAAATTCCCCACAGTGCAAAATTACCGAAATAGAAAATATTTAAATCTGAAAATTCTCGAAATTATAAAATTAAAAAAAAAATAAAAATCCCGCATTGGAAAAATTCCCTAATGATAAAATTTCCTGGTAATTACCGACACTTAAAAATATATTAATGTCATAATTACACCAAAGAAAATTATTTCTAATGTTTAATTTATTTTTAAAAATTATTATTGAAATTTAAAATAACAATAATTAAAACAAAAGTTTCTCAATGTATTTTTTTTTTAATTTGCATAGTAAGTTTTTCAATTATTGCTTTTGCATTGAGAAATATTGTGTTGTAAAAATTTTAAAAAAATGTTAATAAATAAATAATATTTATTCACTAAAAGTACCTTAATGAAAAATTTAATAGAACAAATTTTGGATCTACAATGTGTTTTCTTTTAAATTATTTTTGAATTTGAAATAACAATAATTAAAACACAATACTTTTAAATAATTTAAAACAATATAATAATAATATTTAAAATAATTAAAAAAAAATAAATTGTAGATACAAAATTTGTTTTATTTAAATGTTTCATTATTGTACTTTTAGTGAATAAATATTATTTATTAATAATTTTTTTAAAATTGTTTACTAGAGTCGGGAGTTTTACAATATCGGATATTTTATAATTCAACCATTTAAAACATTTTTTTTTATAAAATACATTTAAAAAAAGCTATTTTTAATATAAAATTTCAGTTTTTAATTGTATTAAACGTAAAATTAAAGTTGTTTCAATGTAAAATAGGTAGGTAAGCCATGAAGGGGTCAATTCTTATCGAAAATGATAACATCAGAGGACAAAGAGCATTTTTGATAGAAAATGTGCGATATAGTGTACAATAGTGACAATTATTATACAGATTTAAAAAATCATTAGCAGACAAAAATGAAGTTCAATGAAAATTTTACAAATGAAAAAAACAGTAGAGAAGAACAAAGTTTTAGAAAAAAATAAAAAATCAATATTTACTTTTTTCCAACTAAATAAAAATGTTAAAAATACAAAATGTCCGTATTCCAATTCACAAATTAATTAAAAACAAAAATTCTCTCTTCCCTGCAAAAAATTTAAAAAATACAAAATTCGTCTATTCTGAATAAAAAAATTTAATTAAAAAACAGAATTTGACCTGCTTCAACTTAATTAAAATATTTAACAAAAATTTTCAAATAAAAAAGTCCCTCTTCCAATACAAGAAGAAATTGAATAACAAAATGATCTCCCTCTCAATTTAATAAAAATGTTTAAAATAAAAAATTTCTCTCTTTCATTTCAGAGAAAAATTGAAAAAAAAAATTAATCCACTATATTTAAACAAAAATTTCTACAATATACAATTTGACCCCTGAATAGTTTTTTTTATTAAAAAAAGAAAAATTAGAAAATTGGAATTAATTTAAAATTGAAAAAATGTACAGTTCAGAAAAAAGATTTTCTCTTTTCCAATTTAATAAATTTTGTTTTTTTTAATTAAATGTTAAATGTCTTAAAATTCAGAGAAAAATTAAGAACAAAATGAATCCATTATGTTTAAATAAAAGATTCTGAAATAAACAATTTGACCCCCAATCAAAAGGGGTTTTAACTAAAAAAAGAATAATTAAAAATTGGAACTAATTTAAAATGTAAAAAATTTCCAATATAGAAAAAGATTTCCTCTTTTTCTTTTTGATAAAAAAATTTTTTCTAATTAAATGTTAAATGTCTTCCGATTCAGAGAAAAATTAAGAAAAAAATTAATCCACTATATTTAAAGAAAAATGTCTAAATTAAACAATTTGACCCCCAATCAAATGGTTTTTTAATGAAAAAAAGAAAAATTAAAAAATTGGAACTAATTTAAAATGTAAAAAATTTCTAATTCAAAAAAAGATTTCCTCTATTCCAATTTAATAATTTTTTTTTTATTTAATTAAATGTTAAATGTCTTCCGATTCAGAGAACAATTAAGAAAAAAATTATGTTACTATATTTATATAGAAAATTTTATAATAAACAATTTGACCCCCAATCAAAAGGTATTTTAATTAAAAAAAGAAAAATTAAAAAATTTGCAATTCCGAAAAAAGATTTCCTCATTTCCAATTTGATAAATTTTTTTTTAATTTAATTAATGTTAAATGTCTTTCGATTCAGAGAAAAATTAAGAACAAAATTAATCCACTATGTTTAAATAAAAGTTTCTGAAATAAACAATTTGACCCCCAATCAAAAGGGGTTTTAACTAAAAAAAGAAAAATTAAAAATTGGAACTAATTTAAAATGTAAAAAATTTCCAATTTAGAAAAAGATTTCCTCTTTTTCAATTTGATAAAAAAAATTTTTTTAATTAAATGTTAAATGTCTTCCGATTCAGAGAAAAATTAAGAAAAATATTAATCCACTATATTTAAAGAAAAATGTCTAAATTAAACAATTTGACCCCCAATCAAATGGTTTTTTAATGAAAAAAAGAAAAATTAAAAAATTGGAACTAATTTAAAATGTAAAAAATTTCCAATTCAAAAAAAGATTTCCTCTATTCCAATTTAATAATTTTTTTTTATTTAATTAAATGTTAAATGTCTTCCGATTCAGAGAAAAATTAGGAAAAAATTATTCCACTATGTTTAAATAAAAAATTTTAAAATAAACAATTTGACCCCCAATCAAAAGGTTTTTTAATAAAAAAAAAGAAAAATTTAAAAATTTAAACCAATTTAAAAATTAAAAAATTTGCAATTCCGAAAAAAGATTTCCTCTTTTCCAATTTGATAATTTTTTTTTTATTTAATTAAATGTTAAATGTCTTCCGATTCAGAGAAAAATTAAGAAAAAAATTAATCCACTATGTTTAAATAAAAGTTTGTAAAGTAAACAATTTGACCCCCAATCAAAAGGGGTTTTAACTAAAAAAAGAAAAATTA
>JAAAKG020139769.1:0-12275 GCA_010014905.2 Druon quercuslanigerum | reverse complement strand
ATTTCGTAATATTTTTTGAAATTATATAAATCTTTGTTAAAACTTTGGAAAACAATTAAAGTTTTTGTGAAATCTTTTACATCTATTCGAAATCTTAGAGAAATATTTGAAATCTTTGAGAGTTCATTGAAGTTTTTGTGAAATCTTTGTAAAAATCTTCTGAAATCTTTAGAAATCTGCGAAATATTAAAAATATTTTTTTAATATTTCGTAATATTTATAAAATCTTTGGCAATATGAATTTTATACCTGTGTTTATGATTCACTACTTATTGTTCATTTAATATTAATTTTAACTACTTATTTATTCTAATTATGAACATTGTTTTTAATACCCGATTTGAATTGTGTGCCAAAGTACAACCAATGAGCGCGCTGTCCTAGCCTAACGTGACCAAACGCAAGCGCTCCTCAAGTTTCGCTCCCGAACCTCGAATTCTTTTTGCTTTGCTCAGCTTTGCTCGTGCCAACAGTTTGTCACGATGAAGGTAATAATCGCAAAATATTAGCGGAATCCGTGAATCTTTTTAAAAATTAAAATTACCTTCAAAATCCAGAGATTCCAAAGAATCTATCTGTGTTTATATGAATTTTCTCTTTTTCTCCCGTCGCGAAAACAACCTGTGTAACCGGTCACGTCTCGCATGACGTTGATCTTGTGTTTCTAGCAAAACTTGTAAATAATTTGTGCAAACTTACTCTTGGATTTTTGTTTTTCAAAATTAATCTACTCGATCATTTAATTCAATTAATTATTTTCAAAATGTAATTGGGCAAAAAAATGTGGAGGAAACATAACCTCAAAATATTTTTCTTGGGCTGTTAAATTACGAGGAGTGTTAACTATTTGTGAATTTCTTCAGGATAAGCATTGATTAATGATTTGGTGGTGTTCGATTTTAGTTGAACGTGTCATACCCGGCGACGGGATGTCAAAAATTGTTGGAAATCTCCGACGAGCACAAGCTCAGGGTTTTCTACGAAAAACGTATGGGCGCCGAAATCGAAGCTGATTCCTTGGGAGATGAATGGAAAGGCTACATTGTACGCGTGGCTGGTGGAAACGATAAACAAGGTTTCCCGATGAAACAGGGAATTTTGACCAACGGTAAGCTATAATTTTCTAAATTTCGTTTTAAAGAAACTTGATTTGAAACGTTTTCATCGTCCTTTCTGCGAATTTTCACTTCCGAGTGTAAGTTTAGAATGCTTGAATTCGCAAACTTAAATTTAAATTTTTTATTAGTAGAATGTATTATTTTTTTACTGGGAAAGAATGGAATCGTTCATAAAATAGGTTACCAATTTTAAAAGGGGGGGGGGGGGGTTTGTTACAAAGATTTCAAATATTTCTCTAAAATTTCGAATATATTGCAACGATTTTATAAAGATTTTAACAGCGTTACGAACTTTGATAACTTACTGTTTCTTCACCATAAATTTTTAAAAATGTTGCCACTCAAGAAATTTTCCTCTTTTCTATATTTTTCGTTAAAATTTTTGTTTTGGTAAAAATTCTACTGTTTAGTTGACAATTTATATATTTTGTGGAAAATGCAACTATTTTGTAAAAAAAATTTTTTTTGTCAAAAATTGAACAAACTGGTTGAAAGTTGACTTAATTATTTGAAAATTTGTCTTTTTGCTTGAAAATTGTGACCAGTTTTTTAAAACTGAAAATATAACTATTCCATTTCTCTTTGAAAATTTATATTTTTAATTGCAAATTGATATTTTCTGTTTGAAAATGCAACTGTTTCGTTTAAAATTCATGTATTTTGTTGAAGATTAAACTATTTTGCTAAAAATTCATCTTCTTTAGTTGCATTGACCTTTTTTTTATTTCAAATTAAAATAGTTTTTGGTTGAAATATAAAGTACTACAGGTTTTTTGGATAACTCGTGTTGTGGGTTTGAAAATTCAACAATTTCGTAACGAATTAAATTATATATTTAAAAATTTAGCTTTTTGGTTGAAAATTCAACTTTCTTCATATAAAATTACCTTTTTTGATAATTTAGTGTTAGGAGGAAAATTCAACTGTTTTGTAGAAAATTCCACTAATGGGAGAAAATTAGTTTTTTTTTTTTTAAATAAATGTTTTTTAACTAGGAATTTAATTTATTATATTTTTGGTTGAAAATTGATCCTTACTTTAAAATTCAACTATTTTGGTAAAAATATAAACTATTTGATTTTGAGTGAAAAATTTAACTGTTTGTTGCAAATTCGTCGTTTTGGGTTTAAAACTTAATCTTTTTTGAAATTTGATCGTCCTCGATGTGGATTGAATTATTTAAAAAAAAATCGTCTCTGGTCCAATTTAACTGTTAGAAAATTCGTTTTTTTTTGTTCTTGAAATTTAATTTTCAAAGTGAAAATGTAACTTTAATTTTTTTTGAAAACTTTGTTGAAAATTCAACTATTTGGGTATTCTTCTACAAAAGTTCAAGTGTTTGATTTACAATTAAACTATTTATTTTTAAAATTAATTACTAGTTAAAAAATTACCTTTTTAATTTAAAATTCATAGTGTCGGATGGAAAATTCAACTACTATTTTGTGCAGAGCTAATGCATTTTGTTAAAAGTTCGTCATTTTGTGTTTCAAAATTAATCTTTTTTGAAAATATGCCTTATTGGATGTAGATTGAACTAATTTGTTAAAAATTCGTTTCTTTCTGTTCAAAATTAATGTTTAAACTGTAAATGTAACTTCCGTTTTATTTTCGAAAGCTTTTTTTTTTTTTAATTTAACCCTTAGACAGGAAATTCAACTTTTTTTGTACAAAAAAAAAAGTGTTTGATTAGAAATTAATCTATTTGGGAAATTGTTGGTCTCGTGTAAAAAGTTCAACTCATTTGTGTTTTTAGTCGAATTCAACCTGTTGAAAATTATTCTTATTATTTATTTTATAAAACTGAAAATTTAACTTTCATTTTTGGTTAAAACTTCGTCTCTTGGTAAAAAAAACTACATTACCTTTAAATATTCATCTTTGTAGGTTTAAAATTCACCTATTTTGTTAAGTCATATTTTTTTCGAAAATTTAACATTTAAAAAAAAAGTCGTCCTATTAGATTGAATACATAAGATGCGAAATGCTTTAATTGAAAATTCATCATGTTTGTTTCTGAACAGATTTATGCTTTGTTAAAAATTCTACTTTTTTTGTTATAAATTTAATTATTTTTTTAGGAAATTCAACTATTTTTTTTAGCCTTCATCTTGTGGGTGAAACGCTTTAATTTTCGTTTTCTCTTTTTTTTCCGCAGGCCGTGTTCGTCTCTTGTTGTCGAAAGGACACTCTTGCTACAGGCCAAGACGTACGGGAGAGCGTAAACGCAAATCCGTGCGTGGTTGCATCGTGGATGCCAATCTTTCGGTTTTGGCACTTGTTATCGTCAAAAAAGGAGAGCAGGTAAATTTTTTTTTCAGTCATTTATATTTTAATTGTTATTTATGTGACTTAAAATCCATGCGTTAAATAAAAATTTCCTCAAGTATTTGCTTCTGAGAAAATAATGTCACATGGAAAAGAAACCTTCGTTCTTTTGATTTGGGCATCTGTGTGCACATATACACATTTTCTCAGTGTACGGACGAGACATATCAACTTTTTAAACTAATAATATTTATATTGTACTATTTGAATTATGTTGTCTGTTATTATGTTTTTTTTTGTCTGCTTTTATAGAAAAGTTGTCCTTGTAGATTGAGGATTTTTCTTTTAGAATTTATTTTTTGACTGGAAATTTTACAAATATTTAGAAGAGCAATTTATCTCAAGTTCTGTTTTAAAATTTTAAAAAGTATTATAATTAGTTACATTATTATATTTTTCAGTTATAACATAATTAAGTTTACAGCGCGTAATTCAAAAATCTTCTACTTAAAAAATTTTCGATTTTTATTTTTAATTTGAAGCATTTTAAAATTAAAAATTAAAAGCGCTTGAAGTTTATAATTTTTGATAGAAAACATTTTTATTTTATTAACTGAAAATATAAATAAATTATTTTTTTAATGAATCTGTACATTAAGTATTGAACGGGAACAATAATTGATTTGACAAAGCGATTCAAAATCCGTTCAAAATAAGCAATTTTCAGATTTTAACGTTAAAAATTAAACTTTTTCAATTCGAAAGTCTTAATTGTTAAAAAAGTTCAAACGTTCGATTGAAACTTTGTAAAATTTTTTTAACATAAAAATGACTTCATAATAATGCATTCATAATTAAAGGCTTTCATTAAATGTTAAATATTTTTTCAGTCCAAAATATTTAATTTTTAATCCATTTAATTTCAAATGTTTGGATTAAGAAAAGGAATAATTATTTAGTATTTGCGTTATTTGATTGCTTATTTAAGACGATTAAATTCAAGAACAAATATTTAAAAGTAAACAATTTGAAGCTGAATTGTTTGACGTCGAAAGCCTTGAATTGTTTAAATTCCGAAGAGCTTTTAAAGTTTGAACATTATGATTTTGATTTTTCTTTTTAAAATATGTTTAGTTTGTAAGTGAAGTTGTTGAATTTTGGTGTTTTAAATAACAATTGAACACTTATCATTGGCAAAGAATTTTCTTAGCAATTTAAAGAGGTATTTAGAAGTTTTGAAGATTCAAAATTAATTTAAAACTTGAAATGATTCTTAAGATTCCTAGAGAAATTGAAAATAATTTTTTATTTTGGAAAATAATGTTACGAGGATATTCAAAAACATTTAAAAATATTTCCAAAATTATTAAAAAAGATTCTGGAAGATTTTAAGGAACTGTTCTAAAAGTTGCAGGATTTTCCAAAAAGTGTAGGAAATATTTTATTCGTTTCAAAATATATTTAGAAGCTCCAAAAAAACGTCAAAAATAGTTTTGAATTTGAATAAATTTAAAAGAACTTTTAGATTTTTCAAGATTTTGAAATAAAATTTTGAAGCTTTTCAAGGATGCTTAATGTATTTAAAATGAAAATAATTTAACTTATAATTTAAGAAGTGTGTTCAGTTTATAAAAGAATTTGATTTAAAGTTTATTTCTTTTAATTTTTGACGTTGCTAGCTTAAAATTGTTTAAAATAATATAATTTTGAAAATTTTGAAGTTCATCAATTCTTTAATTTAGAGCATTTAAAACGATAACGTGGATTTATATTTTTAAAATTGAATCTGAATCTGTCGACAGTGACAGATGTTGCCAATCAACAACAAAAATGTCTGATTAAAACGGGCACCCTGTTGTTGAAAAGATACCTTTTTTAGTCGAAAATTCAACGTTTCTTGATTGAAATTTGAATATTTTTTGTTTGAAAACTTAAATTTTTGATTGACAATGATGGTGTTGTTGGGTTTAATTTTTTTTTTAAATTTGACCACTTGGTTGAAAATTCATCTTTTTATCTTAAAAATTCAACTTTCTTAGTTTACTTAATTAGTCGTCTATAAAATTTCTCTATTTTTGCTTAAAAATTAAACTCTTTGTTTGAAAATGTAACTTCTTTGTTAAATAATCCTTTTTTTCGAAAATTAAACTGGAAGGAAATCCGTCTTTAGATTCGAATTTTTCAGTAATTAAAGATGGCTGAAAATTCATGTTTCTGGGTCAAAAATTAAATTTTTATTTTTTGTCAAAAATGCTGCTTTAGCCGAATTAAAGTTTTTTTTATTTGAAAATTCAACCACTTAGTTAAAAGTTCATTTTTGTACTTTAAAATTACGGTTTGGATAAAAATTCAAATATTTCCTTGGAAATGTCATTGTTTTCTTGAAAATTTAACTATTTTGTCCTCCCTTTAGAATTTAAAGACTTCTTTAAAAAAACCTAATTTTCGGTTTGAAAATTATCAAGAAATGAGACCATTTATATGTTGTTATTTATGTGACTTGAAATCCATGCGTTAAATAAAAATTTCCTCAAGTATTTGCTTCTGAGAAAATAATGGCGCATGGGAAAGAAACCTTCGTTCTTTTGATTTGGGCATCTGTGTGCACTTATACACATTTTCTCAGTGTACGGACGAGACATCTCAAATTTTTAAACTAATACTAGTTATAATGTACTTTTTAAATTATAATTTACACTTTTTTCTTGATTTGTCTTTTTTCTTTCTTTATTTATTTTTTATTTTTGAAGAATTCCTCTTTTTTTCGTCGGTTTTCAAGAAATTTCTCCTTTTTTTCGGTTTTTCCCCTTTAATACGAACTGAATTTATAGGACTAATTAAGAATATCGGACTATTATTGGTTGAAAGGTCTGCTATTATGTTTTTGGTTCAGAATTCATCTCTTTTGGTTAAATATGATCTATTTTGTTGAAAATTCAGCTATTTTTTGGATCATCAACCATTTTTTTTTTATAGAAAATTCGCCAGTTTGATTAAAATTTCAACTGTTTAAAAATTCGTCATCGTAGGTTTAAAAATGAAATATTTGGTTAAAAATTCAACTATTTTATTAAAAATACATTTTTTTCTAAAATTCCACGGCTTTTGGTTGAAGTTTAATCTTTTTTTTTTAATTTGACCACTTGGTTCAAAAATTCATCTTTTTATCTTAAATATTCAACAATTTTGATGAAAATTCAACTATTTTCCTTTACAGTCATCTTTGTTGGTTAAAAATGAACTTTTCAGGTTGCAAATTCAACTTTCTTAGTTAAGTTTATTATTCTCCACAAAAATTCGTTCATTTTTGCTGAAAAATGAAGGTATTTATTTAAAAATGTAACTTTTTTGTTTAATAGTCTTCTTTTTTTCGAAAATTAACCTGGCAGAAATTGGTCTTTTTGGATTGAAATTTTTTAGTAATTAAAGATGGCTGAAAATTCATCATTCTTGGTTAAGGATTAAATTTATATTTTTGGTCAAAAATTAATTAATTAACAATATTGTTATATACATAATTAATAATTAATTACTCGAAAAATTAAACTTTTGGGTTGAATATTCAAATATTTATTTGGAAATGTAATTATTTTGTTAAAAAGTCAACTTTCTTGGTCGAAAATTCAACTTTCTTTAAAAAATCCTCTTTTTAGTTGGAAGATGCCACGGTACTTGGTTAAATTCAGTTTAATCATTTTTGTCGAAAATTTAATTTTTTGTGGGATATTTGTATTTATTGTTTACTTAAAATTCGTCCTTTACAAGCGAAAATTCATCATTTTTGTAGTTTAAAAGCTGTTTAACAAATCACATTTTCGTCTTGGAAATTCAACTTTCTCCATTTAGAGTTTAAAGTCTTGTAAAAAAATCGGCTTTTCTTTATTAAATATGAACGATTTGTTACATATACAACTGTTTATAGGTTAAAATTTAATCTCTTTATTTTAAAAATTCATCATTTGGATTAAAATTTATCTGTGGTAGGTTGAAAAAGCAACTATTTAGTTAAAAAGTCTGCTCTTTTGTTGAAAATTATTCTCTTTTTCTTGAAAATTAACTTTATTTTTAAAAGTTCTTTTCTGGTGTAAATGTAAACTATTTTATAAAATATATTTTTTTTAGCTTAAAAACTCGACTCTTGTGATGAAAATTCAACACTTGGTCGAAAATAAATCTTCCTAGGTTGAAAATCCAAGTATTTTGTTATATCTTTTTTTATTTTATTTTTCAAAGAATTTTTTCCCCTATTCTCGGAAAAACTTTTACCCTGTTTCCCATTTTCTGGTAGCATTTACTGGTGTATAGTCTGTACTTATTAATTACAATAATAAAAATAACACATAAATTTTCAGGAAATCCCTGGATTGACCGACAATAACATTCCACGTCGCCTCGGGCCTAAGAGGGCCAGCAAGATCCGAAAGCTGTTTAATCTCACCAAGCAGGATGATGTTCGTCGTTTTGTTGTGAAGCGCCCGATCCAGAAGGAGGGAAAGAAGGAGCGCTTCAAGGCCCCCAAGATTCAACGATTGATCACCCCACAGACATTACAGGTATGAAAAATATATAAATTTTAAAAAATAAATTCAATTTTTATTTAAATTTTTAATCAGAAATTAACGAAATTGAAGAAAAATTTCAAAAAGAAACCTTTTTATCCAATATTCTTATTTTAGTGACTGGTCAGTTCTAACAGAAGATTCCGATTTATTATTCCTCTTTCCATACCAATTTTCAAATTAAATGCTAGAAATATTCTTACGTGATTTAACGAAAAAATGGTTTGAAATTAATTTTTTTCACTGAAAATTTAACATTTTTTTTTTTTTTTTGTAAATTGAGCGTTTTCTATTGAAAATTCAAACTACTGGTTCAAAATTCATGTATCTTATTAAATTTTTTTTTCTTGAGTAAAATTAATCTTTTTATTTTTATTTATTACATTTCATCATTTGAATTGAGAGTTACTTTTTTTCTTTGGCTGCAATTAATTTTGATTACAATCAATTTTGTAACTAAAGGTTGAAAAATGAACTATTTTTGTTCAAATTGTGTGTTTTTCTATAGAAATTAATCTTTTTTATTTAGAATTCAATAATTCTAGGTAAAAATTAATCATTTCAGTTGTAACACTCAGTTGAAGATTCATCACTTCATTTGAAAATGTAACTTTTGTTTAATTTGTTATTTTAAAACTAAAAATATAACTACTGCAATTGAATATTCCATCATTTTAGTTAAAAATTTATCTCTGGTTCGAAAAGTCTCTTTTTATTTAAAAAATCATCTTTTTTGTAGAGAATATTCTTCTTTGTCGAAACTTTATCTTTTTGTTTCAATATTCAATGATTCCAATTTAAGATTTGTCATTTTAACTGGAAATATTGAAAATTGATGTTTTTTAGATAACAATTCTTCAATTTTATTGGAAGTTTGTCTGTTTGGTAGAAAGTAATTTTCTAGGTTGAAAATTCATATTTTTTGTTTAAAATTTCCCTATTCCAGTTGGAAGATTCATCATATTTTTTAGAAAATCTATCACTTTAGTTAAAAATTGTTTAGTTTATTTAAATTTTGTTGAAAAATCGTGTTTTTTTTTGTTCTAGAAAATTAATCTTCTTATTTGAAGATTAATCTGAGTGCTAGAAAATTAATCTTTAATTGAATGTTTAAATATTTTGTTAAAGATTCATATTGTTTTGAGTTGTGTGGAATATTAATTTTTTTAACTGAAAATTTAACTTCCATTTCTTGTTGAAAAGTGATATTTTTCAGTTAAAAATTCAACTATTTGGTTGAAAGTTGATTTTTTTATCTGAAAATTCAACTGTTTGGTTGAGATTTCGTAGGTTTTCTTGGAAAATCGTATTTTTTATTGAATCATCTAGTTAAAAATTCAATTATTTTACTTTAAGAGTTAGGAATTTAAAGTGGTTTAAATTAAATTAAATTAAAAATTGATAATGGTGGTCGACCATTTCGCCATCTGGAGCCGAATACGGAAACTAGAAAGAGTAGCATTTCAATTTTAAATAAAAGTATTTTTATTATCGTTTTATTAAGTTAAAATCAATGATTGAATTCTAAAAATAAATCTGGATTAAAAACAACGCATTTTAGATCGAATTTCCATCTTAAATAGTGAAAATACACATTTTTGCCAAGAGTATTTGTTCTAGGGGGAAAAAAAACAATTATTTTACTGTGACATGTAACTTTAAATGCACTATAAACTTAAATGAACTTTATTTAATTTATGTAGCGACAAATTTTATCCCGATTATACAAAGAATATGAATAATAGAAGATTGAAATTGAAATAAGAATTCTAACCTATCTCTTAGCTTTTTGCTTCGAAATAAGTTCATGTAAGCTAAAAATTAAAATAAATAGTATAGTTATTATTTTTTAGAAAAAAAATTACTGTCCCAAAATGTGTTTTTTTCACTGTGTAAGATGTAAATTCCATCTGAAACACTTTATTTTCGATGAAGAATTATTTTTAGTGGATAAAAACAATTGTATGTCTTTCTAGTTCTGATTTTTGCCACCAGATGACGCATCACAGTTTAACTATTCCCAATAGTGCTATGAAAAATTAGACCTGGAACAATCTGGAATTGTCAGGGAATTTTTTTTACATCCTGATATGATAAATTAAAATTTTAATTTTTACAGAGGAAGAGACACAGGATTGCACTTAAGAAGCGTCGTTGTTTGGCTCGTAAAGAACAAGCCGCTGAGTATGCGAAACTCCTAGCTCAGCGACAGAAGGAAGCGAAAGCAAGACGCCAAGAGGAATTGAAGCGAAGGCGTAGCGCATCGATTCGCGATTCTAAGTCTTCTAGCCAATCGGCGCCAGTTGGAAAGAAATAAACCCGTTATATGTAAAACTGATTAAACCGGTTTTATAACTAATTTTTTCCTGGCATTTTTCATTTCTCCTAATTCTGTTTACATTAAGTATTGAAAATATTAAACTTTAGATTTTAAAAGCTTCACTCGGATTTTGAGGCTTTTTTTAAACAGCTGTATGGATTTTTTATAACGAGAGACTGCAAATATGTCACTGAATTAAAAAAATGTATTATTTAACAGCAAAGTTTAAACCTTTTTGTCTTAACTTTTCGTGAACACTTACTTTTAAAATTTTCAACAAATGCAAACCATTTCAAGTTGATTTCACAAAAAAATCAAGCCTATTCATGAAAAAATGGTTAAAGTGTGCATTGGATTGTAAAAATTGTTCAACTAATTAGAAGTGTGATTTTTAAGATATTAAAATACGGTGTACGAGAGGCACACGGAAATAAGCACGATGGCGAGCTCGCGTAGAGCAGCTGATGCTGATGCCTACGGAAACCGATGAGACTGATTTACTGAGATTATTTCGTGCGATCGATTCAGCCTGTCTTTGACCCTGACAACAGTTTTTTTTTGTGGGCAGTTAATATAATATTTATAAAACTACGCCCCACACTATTTGCGATCGGAATTTGACTAACTCCGAGTTTGACTGTATTTAAAAAAATTTCAAGGAATTTTTAGGTTTAAAAAGTTAAAAGTTTATTTTTATGAGAGAATGTTTTCATTCAATTTCCAAAATCTTTGTTAAAAATTGTCCTTTTTGGTTTAAAATTAAAATATTATAGATGAATATTTTTTATTTTTGGTTAAAAATTGATATTTTCAGTTCAAAATTCAACTATTTGGTTAAAAATTCATGTCATTTGTTTAAATATTATTCGTTTTTGGTAGAAAAAAACTTGGTTATCATTTTATTTTAAAATTTAACTACTATTCGGTTGAAAGTTAAATATCTTTTTTAATTCGTTTTTTTTTAAATACAAATTAATATTTGAAACTGAAAACAACTATTTTTATAAAAATTCGTCTTTTTGTTGTAGAGAATTAATAATTAGTTACAACAGCGTGGTTGAAAGTTATATCACTCTAATTTTTAATTCATTTTTCCTTTGTCTGGAAATTAATTTTTTGAACTGAAAATTTAACTATTCCAGTTTAAAGTTGTTGAAAATTCTTCTTTGTGGTAGAATATTGATCTTTTTGGTTTAAGATGGTTAAAAATTAAAAAATTTAGTTGAAAATTCGTCTATTTTGTTTAAAAACTAGTCTGCCGGTAGAAAATGTATCTCCTTGGTTGAAGATTCATATTTTTTGTTTAAAATTAGATTTCCAGTTAAAAAGTTATAATTTTAGTTGGAACTTCGTGTCTTCTTCAGTTTGCAAATTAATTTTTTTTTTTTCATTTAAAAATGTAAATATTACAGTTTTGGTAGAAAATTGATATTTTTTAGTAAGAAAATTAATCTCTTTACTTAAAAAATAAACTTGTTGAGGACAGTTCAAATGTTTTGTTAAAAATTAATCTTTTTGGTTTAGAATTCAATTATTCCAGTTAAAAATTTATCACTTTGGTTAAAAGTGTAACTGTTTTGTTGAAAATGTGTTGCTTTTTTTGTTCAATGAAAATTAACTTCAAATTTGAGTTAAAACTTGATCATTTTTAGGTCAAAATTTAACTATTTGCTTAAAATGTCATGTCATTTGTTTTAGTATTTGTCATTTTAGTAGAAACAAAATTTTATTTGCCTAAAATTAATCTTTTTGGTTTAAAATACAACTATTTCAGACAAAGATTCATTTTATTGTTTTAAAATTCAACTACTTCGTTGAAAGTTTACTCTTTTCTTTTTAATTCGTTTTTTGTATGGACGAAAATGATTTTTTTTTGCTATTTAATTATTCCAGTTAAGAGCTGAACTATTTTGTTGAATGATTCATATTTTTTGGTTGAAAATGTAACTATTTCGTTGCAGATTCGTTTTTTTTTTTTTTTTTAATTAGTTAAATTAAATAATAAAATAA
>JAAAKG020139768.1:0-12275 GCA_010014905.2 Druon quercuslanigerum | reverse complement strand
AACTTTCAGCTTGCTCAAAATTCGCTCGACTCCCCAAGCGCTGGAAAGTATCAATGTCCAATTTTTGAAACGTTATAGAAAAAAATTATTAACCTATTTTTATATCATTATTAGAACTTTTAACCTACACAGTTACTCTAAGAATATTAAAACGCGTAATGCCTGTGAATTTTATTACGAAATTCTTAAAATTGAGTGACTGAGCGCGAGTTGAAGTCAAAAATGTAATTAAATTTTGGTCTGGTAAAAAAATAGTTTTTCCTATTTATTTCGAAAACTGCAAGAGCTACAATTTTTTTATAAAGAAAAAAAAGATGCGCGATTAAATTTTCTATTTAAATACATGCTTTAAAAATTAAAATTCGAAACATTTTTTACAAGCTTTCAGGGGCCAACCAAACGGAGCGCCTGAATTCTGTAACCGGTTATTGCACGTAACCCCTCAATTATATTAAATTTTAAAATAACATATTTGAAACGTACAAAAAAGTAAAGGATTATTATCCAAGCAGTGATTCGTCGGGAAAGAAAATAATAAGAATTATAAGGTTTAAATTTCAAGAAGCGTTTAAAAGTAATTTTTCGCAATTAAAAATAATTGACTTTCCGTGAAGATAAAAATAATTATGTTTTTGTTTGCTATTTTTTCCAGCAAGCCTGAATTAATTTTTAAAATTACTTGTACATATATTTAAACTTTTCCTTGAATTAGTTTAAAAGGTACTGAAACAATAAATGAAATGTTTTAGAAATAAAATGTTGAGTTTCCAGCAAAATAAAAAATAAGAATCATTTATATTTTTTAATGAAAATAATTCTTCAATGCTTTTTTATCTTGTAAACTGATCAATTAGTTATTAGTTGATTACAAAATCCAAATAACAGAAAGGAAAATGGCAGATTAGGAAAAAAATATATCTAAACTATAAATTATTTGAATAAATCAATGAAAATAATTTATTTAATGCATTTAATGTTATTAATTTTTTAATTATTATTAGCTGATTAATTTTTTTAACAATAATTAATTACATAAAGATTAAGGTTTAAGATTCTTCAACTAAGAAAATAAATTTATTATTTGCTTTAAGCTTATATTATTTAATATGGGATATGATTTGTATACTAAACGTTTATTTATATTTATAACTTTTATTATTATTATTCATATTATTATGATTAACTCAAATTTTTAACAAAATATAGGGTAAATATTATTATGATGTTTCAATGAAAATAATTCATTACTTATTTTTATATTATGAACTGATTAACTAACTATTGACTGATTCATTTTTGTTTAAAAAACTCAACCTAATTTTTTTTAATTAAGTCGGATAAATTAATTAGTTTTATTAAAGTTATGAAATAAAATATCGTCTATTATTTCTTTAATAACTTTTTTTTTTAAATATCTCCAATACAATCATTTTTCTGTAATTATTCAAAAGCTTATATATTATTAAAGTTAAACAAAGACAAGTTGAAATGTATAAAATATCAAAAGTGAAAATTATTAAAATTTTCCAATAAACATAATTTTTTCTTTTATGGAAATTTTTCAAAAGAATTCTGAAATTAAAGTTAAAAATTTTTTAAATACATGAAATCAAAAATAATTTGATTTTTTCAATGGCAAATTAAAAATAAAAAGTTGCACAAAAATTATTTTAATGTCTAAATTAAAAATATAGTTTAATGTTCTTTGCGTTATGAATACATTAATTAATTATTACCTGATTTCTTCACAATACTAAATTACATGAATATTGAATTTTTATTTCTTATAATTAACGAAGATAAATTTTTTATTAACTTTAAGTTTACGTAATTTAATATTGGTCATAATTCATATGATAAAAGTTTCTTATTGTTGAAAATACCTCCATTCCAGTTTCATTATTTTTTTGAACTTTTGCGATGTTAAATAAGCATCTGAATTTTGATTACGAAATTATTTACGAATATATTTTTATTTATCCTGTACAAGTTTAAAATTTTATAAATAACTCAAATTCTCTGAAAAATCTAGAATAAAAATTACTTCAATGATTCACTAAAAAGAATTCTTTAATGCTCTTTATATTACGAACTTATCAATTGCTTATTAGCTAATTAATATTTTTACAATATTAAATAAAATAAACATTTAATTATAATTTTGCTCGATTAAGTTATACAATTTTTTAAATTGATAAAAATAATTGTTAAATGCTTTTAATTTTATTAAGTCATTCAATAATTATCAGCTGAACGATTTTGTTTACAATATTAAATTACATACACATAAAACTTTAATTTTGCTCAGTTGACTCACATAAATTTTGTAGAATAAATGTTTATTTATTTCTGAAATACCCTTATTTCAATTATGTAATTTTTGTAAGTTTGTGTGATGTTGTGGAATGAGTATCTGAGCTCACTTTTCACAAATATATTGTAACTTTTCTTGAATAAGTTGAAACTGCTATTAAAAATTTTAATTTTCATAAGAATATAAATTAGAAATAATTTTCATGTATTAATGATCAATGTACCAACTGCTTAATTTTTTCAAAATATCAAATTTCACCAAAATCTAAAATGATTTGAAAAAATTAAACTCCGCGACCCGTAAAAATTTTAACAAAAAATAGTTATTCGGAAATTGGGTAAATGATAAAAAGTAATAAAAAAGTAAGCGCGTGCTAGCGCGCACATGGTAATCTCGTGTAAGTAAACAATAAGATTCATAGTTTCTGGGACACGTGAAATGATAACAGCAATATATATATATAACATACATTATGTCCCCTTAGTTGTATAGTATTTTGGTGTCACCAAAAATTTTTGAAAATGATTTTTAATACAAATAAATTATTGAAAATATTTTGCAGCATAAAGATTTGCAGTGGTCTTGGCTGTGAAAATTTTTTTTCTTTCATAGCGAAAAAAGCCTGGAATCTGCTGCATTTTCGGTGCTGCAATTTATACTAACTTTGTCGCTAAATTATGTAGGATTATGTGTGATAAGAAATTCGTCATTGATATAAAAGGAAATGACTAATGTCGTTGCAAACTACATGCTATAATTAAAAGGCAAACATTTGTGCAGATGAACTCATCATATGAAATATTCGAATCGAATATGTCGATCGACGAAGGGAACTTTCTTAAAAGCTAAAAATAAGAAACTCATTGCTTGCGTTAAAAACGTTAAAGATTATATTATTTATGACATCAGTTTAAAGAATCTTATTGTATCGATTATCCTCCTTGAAATTGCCTCTAGTGAAATGTAAATACTTCAGACAGACAAGCTTGATGCCTATATTTGATAAGAGATAACGACTACAGGATATATGCCTCATATACAACCTAATCAAGCGCAGAAATATTCTTTCGTTTAGGTATTAATCACATCAGTTGTTTATCTAATTAGAAAAGATGATGATCCTTTGTTCACTCCTCATATATTTGGCGATGATCCTTAATTATATTGGTAAATATAATAATATAATATATACATTACTCTAAGCATAGCCTTTTAGGCTCTGTCGCAAATCAGAATTTGTTGCGATTTAATATTCATTCTATTTCAATCGCTATTTCCTTCCAAACAACATTTGCGTTTGTAGGAAAAAAGAGTACGAACTTATTCTGAATCTGTATGTGCAGCAAAAAATTAATAATTAATAACCTGGTTCTTGTTGTAGAATTGAGTTCACAATTTGAGTGCTTACCTAATGGTGATCCTCTTCCTAGTGTTCCTCGATCCGGCACATCCAATTCTCTTAATAGTAATTGTTCTTCTGGCAGACCTCCTGCCAGGTCCAGGTCTCCTCATGCCAGAAACAATTCTGGGCACGTATTTGGATATAGTGTTGCAGAACTTAGATTACTTCGGCTTATTCCTCGCAAGAATTTGGAGCGGCAATTCGAAATTCGCAGATACACTTTTCCTACTGACAGACCTATTCATATAAAAGGACCACGAAGTGGCCCTGCGCCCATGCCAGCTGAAGAGCAAAATGTTTTAACAACATCCACTGGTGACATCATTGCAATATTTAATCGCAATAATACAATTCTTCGAGGAGTCTACACATCACGTTATAATAATACTGCAAAAAGAGTGAAAATAAACATGTACAGTGGCACGATCACAGATTTGACTCCAGAAGAAATCGAGGAAACTCCTTTAGGCCGTCATCGCCCAATCTCACAACATTTCCTAATAGTACATTTAAATAGCATCCCTTTTTAGGTTTAAATCTATGGACAATGACCCTATATGTGTTTTTTGAAAACCGATTTCTGATAGGTGAACCCACCAATACAGAAACATTCTTGTATTTAATCATCCTCGGCGTAAAACTTCCCGCTCGACATTAGTTAAAACTCAGTGATGACACAACCTGGTTGTACGTCCTAGATGGGCATCCATCCGAGTGCTGTCCACTTTCGAAATATCTTCACATCGGAACTCTTCCCGAATTGAAAAATATATTTATATATTTATTAATGGTCCTGCCTATTATAGATTTGCCACAAGTGAGTGAAGGAAAAGCATTTGTTTTCGAAGAGTCCAAGAACACTGAAAAAGCCGGCTAGGTTTACAGAAGTTCGGTTAGTATAGACCAAACATTTTTGGTGTGTATAAAAACCTTGCTCATTATTGTATACTATTTAACCCTTTCTCTTTTGCTTTTACCATTTTTCTCTGCAGCTTGGGATTTTCCCCAATAGTTAGAAACAAGCACTGATTCGCCCTATACCTAAGATCCCGCATCCTTCAACTCTAACAGATTATCATCCTGTCTTTATCCTCAGTGCATTAGTGAAACCACTTGAGAAAATCGTGGATAAACACCCTATCTGAATATTTGGAAAAGCATAACCTGCTTGATTCTTTTCAGTCTGGATTGCGAAGGGAGTACAGCACCATCACTGCTTTCCCTTAATTTAGTGCTGATTCAAAAACTGGAATAGAGAAACACGAAGTAACGATTGTTGTATTTTTTTACCATTCCAAATTTAATAACAAAATTTAAAAATCTTAATATCTATAACAGAGCTATTAATTGGTGTAAATCTTACTTAAGTAATCCCTTACAAGGTTTAGCAAACAGTGATGATCTTCGCTCTGACTGGAAAGAGGTGATGAGCGGGGTTCCCCAGGGGTTAATACTTGGCGCCAAAATTTAGCGTGCGACTTTTCAGCTGTTTTCGCTACTGTCAAGATCACCTTCATGCTGCCCATGAAATTTACGTGGGAAGCTTTCAGCTAAAACCGGTAACTTGTTAAAAAAATAAATAAAAAAAGCGGGAATTTCTATTTTCGGATTTAGAATGGAATGATCTTCTTGGGGCACCAGTAAAATCTTTAGGTGGCGGCAACTGAGACTTCCCATAGAGTCCCTTCCAATCTCTTGAAATCCATGAAAATATATTAAATATGTTTTTAAATGCATGGCAACTTTTATTTCGAGACCCCTTCATTATACCTGAGTGATTTATGAAACAACCAAAAATAGAAAAAGTTGTAATTTATCTTTCCAAATCCCATTACCTGTTTTCTAGAATTTATATTAATTTTTTAAGGTCGAAATGTATCTTAATCATAGATATTATATCTGTAGTTTACACAACTTTAAATTTCTCTAAGAAAAACAAGATTATATCAATTTTAATATCATTTTTCACAAAGATTTTCACGTCGATAAATCTTCTTTCGTTGAAACAAATTATGAAATGTAAATATCTCAAAATGATAAACTTATAGTTTACAATCGTCGTAATAACGATCGTAGAATATAATTTCTGTCTAATTAAAAGAGATGGAGATTAACGATTCTCGAATAACTATTTATTTCTTAAAATTTTTTACCAGTCAAAGTTTCGGGAAATGAAAATCTGAAATAATGTATTGAATGAATCCACGTGATTTAGAATCTACTATTACTATAAATAATATTAAATAGCGAGATAGCATTTGAAGACTTCAATTTTTTTAAATCATTATAGATTTTCGTAAGTTTTTTATTTTAAAAAATCGTTTTTTAATTAATTAATCAGTTAACAACATAAAACTCAAAGTCTCATTGAATAATTATAATCATTTCTCCTTTATATTTTTATAACAATTAGAATTGTTATTAACATTTGTAACTAATTTCACAAAAGGTATTTCAGAAATAAATAAATTCTTAACATACAAATTAATGTTACTCAACTCAATAATTATAAAAATCTATTACAAACCATTATAAAAATCATATGTAAAATTTAATTACATAACCCTAAATTGAGTAACTTATTTATGTTACTTAATCAAGAAAAACTAAAAGTTAATTTTTAATTTATTTAATAATTTAAAAACATTTCGCAAAGATTGGAAAAATTTAACAAATATTATTAAATATTTCACTATGATTTCAACGATTTCATCCATTTAAAAAATATATCAAATTCTTTAAAAATATTTTTAGTCTTATTAATAATCTCCCAAACAAGGCAAAGGATTGCTAAATATTTTTAATATTTCTCAAAGATTTCACAAATATCATGTTTTCCAAAGATTTAAGCAGATTGCACAAAAAAATAAATTATTTTACAAAGATTTCGGATTTACTTTTGGAAAAAGTCAAACAATCTGATGAATGTAATCATTCGACTTTAGAGGGGGGTAAAGTGATATGCTAGCGCTCTATTGGCGATTTCTTTAAATCCTCTTAAAAGTAAATATGAAAGTTTGGTACGTCTATTTTGAAATTTAAAATTATCTTGAAAGACATTTTTTTATACTTTTTTCTGTCGAATACTTCCTCGTTTATTACATTATTAATCTTAATCATTACCTTCTCGAAGTTTCAATGCAGAAGGTACGATTAGTTAAAGTGGAAGCGGTAACCACGAGGTTAAAGCTAGCATAGGACTTTTCGGGAGAAAATATGACTTCTGGCGCAGGTTTATCTTAGGGATCCTTTTTAGGGACTTTGAAAATATTGCGTTGGCGAAACTGTAGTACAAACATTTCTTGCATAAATGATTGCCCTACTTTAAATGCATTTAATGATAGAATCTTAAAATAATTTATCCACATTAATAACAATTTTCACCCCTCATTATATTATTCTATTTTTAATTAGTAGAAAGGGAAACAATGCCTAAGAAATTTGTACCGAGCGACATTTATTGGTGTTCTTGTGTACTTCAATTGTCATATGTAATGGTATGAATAAACGGCATCACAAATTATTCACAGGATTATTGAGTACAATATTTTTAATCTAAATATCCCGCCCGCACGTTCGCTTGCAATTTGAGTTAACGCAATAAAAACGGGCGAAAATAAATATGGACAGCGCAGCGGTTGTCAGATTGCACCGAGATGAATTGCAGGAAAGTCTCATAGGCCGCTATTACCCAGTCTCAAAGAATTTTAGAGTGGTACATATAAACAATATTTAAATCAAGATCCTCATTTCCATAATTTAATTTCTAAAAATGTAACACTTGAATATAATATTGTTTGTGATCGGCAATGGAATCTAAATTCTGAAAGTAATTTGTAATTGCAGTAAAATGCCAATGTGTTCTCTTGCTTAAGGCTAAAATCTTTAGCCAATGTCCCAATATACCAATGTCCCGGGACTGACGTGTTTCATGCGATACTGTTTAGTCTCTGCAATGGAATACTTACGCTGGCTTATTCCGAGTCTAACGTCCTTTGGTTCATCGCAATCATTCTAGTCGTCTGTGTGGAGTGTACGTTTAAAATTATTAGGATTTTTTAGAATGTCACAATTTGAGTATGGAAGAAAGATGCGCAATTAAGTTTTGTTTCAAACTAGGCGAAAGTGCTTCAGATACGTTCAATGTGTTAAAATGCTCTTTTTCAAAGTAGGACTCTCAACAGATCAAATCTAAGAGAAGTTTAAATCATCAACGAGTAGAGCTGAGAAAGTCCAGCTTCTCACAGACGCTCCAAAGTGCTGAAGTAACTGAAAACTTATGGTCGAATTTGAAACATCTAAACGACAAACTAAAAATTCGCAAAAGTTAGTTAATAACCATGGGATTTTAACTCTGCCTACGCCAAAACGAGGAAGGCCTTCGAACATGGAAACTGAAGATCTCATATCTAAATTTTATGAGCGTGACGGCATGCATCGCTGGGTGCCTAAAATGAAATAGTGTATGTCTGTTCGAGTGAGTGACAAGAAAGTTCTTGTTCAGAAAAGATTGATTTTATACGATTTGAATGAATTGTATTCAGAATTCTAGTCAGAATATGAAGAGATTAAAATAATTTACGAACGATCCAAGGGTAATTTTAAATGCTTATAGGGAATGTATAAAGTTAACTGTATGACCTGAATAAGTTTCCGCAAATTAGGAGAATCCGAAAATTGCCTCGGTATAACTAATATGAAAGATGATTTGATTCAAGCTTCTAATGAGGAGAATTTGGAAAAAATCAAATTTCATTCTTGGCTGCATACTGACCGATGCACTTTAAAGACGCTGATCATAATGAATTTGTGGATGAGCTTTGTAAAGGGTTGTTAAAGCTAAGAACCAATCATTTCTCTGCTAACGAGCAGCCATTATTTTTCAAAAATCTCAAGATAACATTGAAAAATGGTAAATTTGTTATCCCATTTCATTTATCTCAGAAATTTAAGTTTGTTCTCGAAAACATCGCGCAAGGATTTCCCTGAAATAGTGATCAGGCCACAATATTCACAGTAGTTATTTACTATGTAAAAGATGGAGAACTTAGGCAAAGAAGCATGGCAATCATATCGAACAATTTGATTCATAAAACGGTTGCCGTTTATGAGTACCAAAAGATAATTGTCAATCATTTTAAGGTGAATTTCGCAGTCCAAAAGGTCTAATACTTCTCAGACGGAGAAGGTCAGCATTTTAAGAACAAGAGCAAGTTTGCTAATATCCTAGTTCACAAGACAGATTTCGGAATTCCAGGTGATTGGTTTTAGCATCCTACCGCTCATGTTAAGGGAGCATGAGATGGCATAGGGTCAAATAATAAACTAAATACATCCCAAATGCATCATCCCTATTTCAGTGGGCAAAGAAATACTAAAAGGAAACTGAAATCATTTTTAGTAACAAGGAAGATCACGAAGCCACTGCTAAAGATCTGAAAAGCAGATTCAATGCTGCAGTGACAATCAAAGGGCTTTTGCAATACCATGCATATGCACCAACTGAAGATGGAAGACTTCAATTGAAGAAATTTCCCTCAGCTACGGAATGCGACTACTTCCTAAAAGAGGAAAAACAAAAATTAGAGAAGAAAAATAAAAGAAATTGTAACTATAATAACTAAAGCGCAGAGAAAAGCAAATAGAAGGCCAGAAATCAACATAAAAAAATCTCCGAGCCGATTTTTTTCATCGACACAGAAAATTATAATAATACAAAATTTAGATGTCCACAGTATTTAATTTGTATATATTTTATTCATATATTTATTGTATGTTTGGTTTAGAAAATTAACAAAAAAAATGTTATCAAGCATTACCGTGTCCAAAAAGCAAGAAAGTAATTTTAGCGTTATAATCTTACTTTAGAAACTAATATTCGATAATTTTCACCATTTGTTATCATAACACGCGTTTGAAAACTTTAGCTTTTAGTCTGCTAATAGGAAACGACTAGATATTTTCAATAGACTTTGGCATGCTTAACTCTCTTGAGCTATTTTTGGATAACCGTGAAAACTAAAACTGGAGTCCTAGAACCTTCCAAAATGTCTCAAATTAAAATCTATTTCCCCTTTCGAACCTAGAAAATAAAAATTTAATCGCATCTAACCTTGAAACCCTGTGCGGCTTATAGGTGCATTTTGATACAATTGCACCCGTTAAAACAACCTTTAGGTTTTACAGTTCACCTCATCTCAGTTGAAAAAGTCCAAAAATAAAGCAAATGGTATCAGCTCACATTTCATATGTGGATCAAAAATAGTATCACCGCTCACTTCCCGTTCAATGGGATGATCCAGAATGAATGCCTTTAAAACGAACATCGAATCCATTGATTTAACCCATTTCCATTTGTAAGGAGATAAGATTTTGTTTAAATTTCCTCGTTCGAAATTCGGATTATGGCCGATTGTAAGGAAAACGCTGATATTATTTATGGGGATCGAAAAAGAAAATTCTAAGATTTAATTTCAGAAATTTTGGTAGGTCCTAGGACTCCATATTTAGTGCATACGGATCTCGAAAAATGGCCAAAAACGCCTTCTTCAAGTGGTTTCACCTAGTCACGTCCCTTAGGAACAATTCTTGCAAACCAGAATTTTTTACAGCAAATAAAATTACTGGCTAATCCTTTTTCGCTTGTACACACCCCTGCTTATTAAATCCAAGAGACACTAAGAGTAGAAAAACTGGAATACCAAAATATACACTAAAAAAAAAGCTGTTGGATACTTCTAATAAATGTATTGAAAAATGTATTTCTGAAACGTAAGGAAACGCTACGATACAGGGTGTTGTAGGTTTTAAATCCTGATATTAACGTGCTACTTCACATATATTGAAATTCTGCAGTATCTAACAATTCAATATATTTCAATAATTTCACTCACTTCTGCCATGCAAAACATATAACCGTTACTATTATAGTTTTCCCTTCTGCGATTTATAAGTTTATATTTACTAAACGGTGATCCTCTTACTGGTGTTGCTCGTGCCAGTACTCCTAACTCTAAGGACATATCTGTTCATTCTGGACGATCTCATTCTCCTGACAGGTCTGCTTCTACATTCAAACCTTCTCTTCATGCTACTTCCAGGTGTTCCTCTCACAGGCATAGTTCTAGGCTTGTTCTCGGATTTTACCACGCACAAATTAGATTAATCCGGCTCATTCCCCACACTAATCCGCATCGAGTATTCAAAATTCGCAGGTATACTTTCTCTGCAAATACCCCAATTAACTTAATTACAAAATTTTGTGTTCCGGAATCCATGCCTACCAAACAGTTCCTTATATTAACAACACGGAATGGTGATATCATGGCAATATTGGGGCGTAATAATACAATGCTTCGTGAAATATATGCAAGAAGTATGTTTCTAAGACTGGTTAAAATAAACATGGACAGCGGCGTGGTTTCCAAATTAAACCAAAACAAAATCCACGAAATTCCAATGGGTTCAGTCGAGAAGAATTTTAGAATAGTTCAGAAGTTTCGTCTTCAGGGAAAATAGGACTCTCAGCTTTGCTTCTTTCTGGCTTATTATCACAGAAAGCTTAAACCTTTTTAAATTGAATAAAGTTCGATTAAATTATAAAGTTATTGGGGACTAAACAGTAATATAGTATAATTTTGAAAAATGTCTTTTTTTTAAAAGCTATTAAAATAAAAATATTCTTTAAAATTTCTTATATTAAAAAAATTCTTTAAAAAATTGTTGACTGCTGCAACTATTGATTTAAAAAGTGTTCCTTTAAAAAATAGATGGAATCATTGTGTAGAAAATTTGTTTAATTGTAATATCTAAAACCTTTCGAAGTATTGACAATGGGAAAATCACCCTCATGGGTTACCAATTTTTATGTTACTCAAATAAGTTTCAGTACAACGCAATCTATTACTCACTGTCACGTCCCGAGAACATAGGCGAGGGTAGTATGGAAATTTGGTTTGAGAGAGACCAGGGTGCTGATTATGTCAGGTTGGTAAGGCCTGACAATTTATTTTTGTTTGTGGGTAAGTCGGCACTTGGCAGCTCTATGCGAACTGTGTATTTATTATAAAAACATTAAATGGGTAAATGGTTACAAATATTAACATACGTATACTTTCTCCTAAAGTAAAAGGCGAGGGAGAGAGAGAGTTGCGTTGTCGATTGTATCTCCGTTGTTGTTGTAGTGCAGCGACGAAACCCTACCGGATGTTTGTTCAGTGGACTGAATGCACAAGCACAAACACGATTCGCTATTATTAGTGCGATACAGGGACTTAAACAACTGCCCAATCAACACTTGAGTTCTTATCACGAATGTTAACACAGCGGACTTTATTCGAGAAGGACTCAATTAACTTCGACCGAAAGTCTCAGCCGACGAGACTTCGTACCCGAATCGAACACGGTAACTGATTTAAATTTGACTTGAAGTACGCGACTGTGTCGAACTTGTTTGTTCACGTAGATGGAGTGTACAGTATAGCTGCTTGAGACTGAAGACGTTGATACAAGGGAGGATCGGGGTTTATATAGTGCTTCGTCCCCATAGGTTTGTGGATG
>JAAAKG020139767.1:0-34601 GCA_010014905.2 Druon quercuslanigerum | reverse complement strand
CAGAGATTCCATTAAGTTTTCCTCGCTTCAAATAAACCTTGGCGCATTTTTCTAACCCAAATTTCATTCCTATTTCCCTAGTGTATCTTTCGACAATCCCTAGAGCTAGATGTAGTTCCTCTTTATTTTTAGCATAGATCTTAAGATCATCCATATAAAATACATAAGTGATCTTGTGCTTTCGATTTGCATGTTTGCTATATATATCTTAATGTATTCTCTAAATCAATAACAACACATTTTCATTATTTTTTATTTAAAATTTTGCTATTAAATTTTTCTTTAAAAATTAATTTTTTCTGAAAAGAGAATTATTTTGTTAAAAGATCATACTTTTTTATAGAATATTAATAATTTGGTTAGCCAAAATATTTTCTAATTCAATAAAGGAAAACTAATTGCTTTGTAGATGAAAAATTATTTAGAACTGTATAAAATAATTGGAAAAAGTAATAAGTGAAAGATGAACAAAAACAATTTAAATAAATATTTTCTACATATTTTTTTTATTTTATATATTAACTGTTCTGTTTTTTAAAAAAATTACAAATGACTAAGTTATAAAAATTACAAAGAATTACAAGTTATTAAAAAACATAAAAAATTTGCTGCATGAACTATTGCTAAATTATTATTAAACATGAATTCCAAGTTACAATAAAATATAAATATACAAATTTCTTTTATACTTTTTAAAAATGTATAAATTTGAAAAATTAGAAGAATAACTGTTGGAATTTATATGATATCAATTGATGTAAATTTCAAGAAAATAGAGAACTTAGTCAAATTAAAAGTTGCATCCTATTACAAAATAATAGTCAAATTGTTTAATTCAATTTTTTTTAATTGTTTTTTTATTCATACATATATTAACTTTTTATATTTCTGAGAAATTTCTATTTCTAAATCGAATATGTTAACGTTTTCGTATACGTTTTCAGATAATGATATTGTTTTTAGCACAATATTAATATTTTTGTCTAAAAATTCATGTCTTAGTTGAAAACTTCATTTTGTGGCTTAGAATTCTGGAATTTTATTAAAAATTCGTCTAATTTCATTGTACATTAATCTTTTTTAGTTGAAACTTTAACTTCTTGGTTCAAAATTTTTTGATTTTGTTAACAACTTTCTTAGTTTTTTCTGGTAGAATATGAA
Source organism: Druon quercuslanigerum (assembly GCA_010014905.2). Lineage (NCBI taxonomy): Eukaryota > Metazoa > Arthropoda > Insecta > Hymenoptera > Cynipidae > Druon > Druon quercuslanigerum. Next base: position 33,440 of record JAAAKG020139767.1, on the reverse strand, counting down.
ATGTTATGTTTAAAAATTCAACTTTTCAAGTTGAAAATTCACCTGCTTAAAGATTCTTTTATGGGAGAAAATCTTACTTTTTGTTCAAAATTAACTTTTTCTAGTTGAAAATTCAACTTTTTTGTTAATAATTTTGGAACTTTATTAAATTTTTTTTTCTGTACAAAATAATTATTTTGTTTGTAAAATCATTTTTGGGTTAAAAATTTAACAAAGAGGATTTTAATTTAAACTACTTTCTTAAACTAAAAAGAGAATGTATCAATTTCTTAAAAATTAAACCTTTTTGATAAAAGTTTTTGATTGTTATTAAATATTTGTCTTGTTTGGTGATCAATTATTATTTTGTTCAAAATTTAACTTTTTAGTTTGAAAATTCAAAATTTTTATTTTGGAATTCTTGCATTTTGTTGAATATTAATTTTTGGGCTGAAAATTAAACGACTAGGTTTTACATTTAAACTACTTTCTTGAACTAATAAAAAAATTTCTCTTTCTTTAAAATTTAACTGTTAAAAATCATTAAAAACAATTTGTTCAACAATTTGTTAACAAATTGTTTAGGAAATTGTTTTAACACATTGATTTTGCAAATCTGATTCGTACTCAGTGGACCTGAAAACCATGAAAAACATATGCTTCTTGTAAACAGTCTAATTCCTCTGAATTATTTGTTTAAACAAATAGTTTAAGCAAATTAATTTTTTAATTTCGCGGTTAGATTTGTAATAAGTAACCCGAAAAACCATTAAAAAAATATATAGTTTGTTTTGGTAATTGTCAATATCATTGCTGTCACTTGAGGGTCGAATTAACAATTTATTTTTTTTTTAAATTTATCATGTTAAGACATCCATCTTGTAATTAAAAGTTGTTGTTTTCTATTTCTCAAAATTTCAATATTTTCGTCACTTTTGAGCACCAAATTTGTTACATAAAAAAAATGTTCGATACAAAATCCAGCAGCAAACATTTTTGGTCTCAAATTTGAATTTCCTGGTAAACGAACAATTATTTTGACAACTTCGTATAAAAACCTACAATTACCTAAAATATTTGAAAATCTTTTTTCAGGCGCACTAATATTAATTCCGATGACTTGTTGAATTTTGAACTAGCACGCAGTGAGGAAGCAGTAAGCATCTTCGAAGCATTTCGTATCATTCGAACATTGATGGCAATTTAATGAAAAATAAATAAAACTTAAAGAACTATACATTGCACCACCGATTTTTTCTTCCGCTACCGGCAATCAGAGAACAAACGATCAGCGTGTATATAACGCGACCTAATTTCTGAAAAATCATTAGTTTTCCTAAAAGAAGTTTTGAACGAGTCAGTTTAATCTACTTCGAAAGAAAATGAGGTTATCCTTCAGTTCTTTTGGGCTTATCTTCATACTTTCCTTTAACGAAATTGGTAAGCATCATTATCATTATCCTTTTTTGATCAAGCTCTTGATGATATATTTCCGATATGATGAGCTCTATTTATATTCTTCTGTATCTTTTGTTTTACAGATGCATCAGATTCGTTGCCAAAACTCTACTTTGGAAGAAATCCTTCTGCAAAAGGTCAAAGCAGCATAGAGTCACTTGACACTTCTAGACTCCACATTCCACGAAATCCCGCATATAATGCAGATGGAATGGCGCAGCAAGCTCTGAATTTGGAATCAGGGCAAGGAAAATACCAGCCTCGTTCTCAGCAAGTCGTTTTTGACCCAATATCACAGCGGCTGGTTTCTCAGCCTTGCAACCACGCATATCAGTCTCTAGGATTGTGTAAGAAAAAATTCCAAAAAGGAAAAGACGAAGGTATCAGTACCCTTAATATTTCAGATGTTTAAAATTATTCCAAAAATTCTCAAATATTTTCAAGTATTCCGAAAAATTCCGATGCATGTAGAAATGGTCTCAAATATTTTCACATGCTTTAAAGAGTTTCTCGGAATACCGACAATTTTAAAATCGGCAGTAACCCCCTTCCGGCGAACAGACTTTTTAGAAGCTGTTTTCGTCCTGATCAATTTACTCTAAGAATATTTCAATATTCAAATAATTTTTAGTATTCAAAAGGTACTCCTTAATGTACCTGTAAGTTTTGAAAAATTTCGAAGTATTTTTGAGGATATACTCCTTCTGTAGATGCAAAATAAGAGTTGTGGTTACCTTGTAATAATAATTTTCCAAGTGGCAAATGTGGATCGTTGCTCAAAATCTAGATTGTTTCTATAGGATATGATAATATTTGTTTGTATATATGAGGTAGCTTTATTTTAACAGTAACGCCAAAGAGACTAAAAAAAGCTAAGATCCAAAACCTAACTTCTCCTCAAAATATTGGTCAACCGAGCACAATGAATCAGAATGCTGCTGTTCCAACAGAAGTTAGGAATACTCGTGATCAATATAGCGTGCAGCCTCAACATTCACAAAACACTCCGCAGGATGATGAACAATTGTTACTTTCCAATGATTTTGGTCGCTTACATAATCCTTACATGGACTTTCCTTAGGCTCATAACTATAATTAAAATTCTTATTATCATGGAGGTCAGGGTGAGGGTGCAGGATTTGGATGGAATTAATAATACACCCGCTTCTATTGTTAACAACCTTCTATAATGTAAATATGTTTGTTATGAAATCATGCCTTTTTATGTACTATTGTTTGAAATAAATAAAGTACTTCCTGCAATTACTGTATTTATGGTTTTTTGCTTTCTATAAACTGTGTTCATTGTAAGAGAGGAAGGACAAATTTATTTTGTAAATTTTGTTAATCTTGCTTTTATCCTAACTGAAGATGACTCTACACTTTCATGAATTTAGAGCTTACAATCTTTTATTTAACAGATATTAACGAAAACATCCGTCATTGCTATTTACCAAATTATTTTTAAACATAAGAATAGTCAATATGAACTGATTTCCTGTTAAATGATAGCTCATTTTTGACAGAAATTCGTAAATTTTTCGTTTTAGAAAACGTTAAATTAAAAAAAAAATACCTGGATTTTCTACTAAAAAAGATGAATTTTTAACAAAATAGTTAAAATGATCAAAAAAGTTAATTTTTTACACAGTTAAAACCTAAATCAAGCAATTTATAGAATTTAGACAATTGATGCAATTTACGGAATTTGCGGAATTTATGACCGAATTTTTCGGAATTTACCGAATTACGAAATTTACAGGATGAATGGAATTTGCAAAATTTACGAAATGATCAGAATTCGCCGAATTAAAGTGAAATAAGGAATTCAATTACTAATTACTAATTCCTTGAACTAATTGAATTCGATGAATTTGGTAAATTGCGTGAATACCTTGAATTTAATCAATTTCATGAATTCTTTCAATTCCATGTTTTCCATGAAATCCTTGAATTTCATGAATTCCTTTAATTACTTAAATATATTGAAATCCGTGAATTCCTTGAATTCCATAAATTTCATAAATTCCATAAATTCCATAAATGTCATGAATTCAATAAATTCCTTCAATTCCATGAATTCCTTGGATTTTAAGAATTCCTTAAATTCTATGCATTTCTTGAATTCCATGAATTCCTTGAATTTCAAGAATTCCTTGAATTTCAAGGATTCCGTAAATTCTACGAATTCCTTGAATTTCATGGATTCCTTGAATTCAACGAATTCCTTGAATTCTACGAATTCCTTGAATTCTAAGAATTCCTTGAATTCTAAGAATTCCTTGAATTCTAAGAATTCCTTGAATTCTACGAATTCCTTGAATTCTACGAATTCCTTGAATTTCATGAAATCCTTGAATTCCATGAATTTCTTGAATTCCTTGTATTGCATGAATTTTACGAATTCTGTCAATTCCGTGGATTCCCTTATTTCCGTGAATCCCTTAAATTCTGTTAATTCCTTGAATTTCTTGAATTTCAAGAATTCCTTGAATTTCATGGATTCCTTGAATTCTACGAATTCCTTGAATTCCATGAATTCCTTGAATTCCATTTAATTCCTCGAATTTCAAAAATTCCTTTAATTTCATGGATTCCTTGAATTCTACGAATTCCTTAAATTCCATGAATTCCTTGAATATCTTGAATTACGTGATTTTAAATTCAAGAAGTTCGACAAATTCACAGAATTCTATGAAATCAAGGGTTAGATAGAAATACGGATTTCAAGGAATTCAAGGAATTCATAGAAGTAATAGAAGACGAGGAATGCAAGTAATTCAATAAATTCACAAAATCTATGGAATTCATGAAACTCAGGGAATTCACGGAATTTGCGGAAACCAAGCGGTTCCAAGAACTCAAGGAATTTACAGAATTCAAGAAATTCGCAGAATTCTCGAAGTTCAAGGAGTTTCAGGAAATAGCTGGATGTAGAGAGTTCACGGAATCCACAAGATTCATAGAATTCAAGTATTTTAAGTAATTTAAGGAATTCATGGAATTTCTTAAATTCAAGAAATTCGTGCAATTCATGTGACTCACAGAATTATCGGAATTATCAGAATTTAAAGAAGTCACGGAATTCAAGGAATTCATAGAGTTGACGGAACTTCAGAAATTAAAGGAATTCACGGAATTCACAGAATTACCAAAATTCAAGGATTTCACGTAATTCAAGGGATTTATGAAATTCAAGTAATTCGCGGAATTCTCGAAATTCAAGGAGTTTCAGAAACTGACTGGATTAGGTAAGTTCACGGAATCTACAAGATTCACAGAATTCAAGTAATTTAAATAAAATATAAGGAATTCAGGGAATTTCTTAAATTCAAGGAAATTGATGGAATTTAAAGAAGTCACGGAATTCAAGGAATTTATAGAGTTGACGGAATTTCAGAAATTAAAGGAATTTAAGGAATTCACAGAATTACCAGAATTACCAGAATTCTAGGATTTCACGTGATTCAAGGGATTTATGGAATTCTAGGAATTCGCGAAATTTACGGAATTTACGCAACTCATAGAACTCAGAATACACATAATTTTGAGTAATTTACGAAATTGAAGTAATTCTAGAAATTCGAAGGATTCACTGGATGCACGGAATTCAGGGATTTTAAAGAATTCAAGGAACTCAAAAAATGTTTACGAGCACTGCTAATCCCTTGAATTCTCTGAATTCCGCGAATTACATGAATTCTTTTATTTCGCGGAAGTCATTTAATTCTTCAAAAACGTTGAATTCGTTAAAAGGCTTTGATTGTATTAGTTCTGTGAAGTTATTGAATTTGTTTAATTCACTGAATTCTTTTTTAATCTTTAAATCCATTGTATTCGTTGAGTTCGTTAAAAGATTTGAATTCTGGGAATTATGTGAATTTATTGATTTTCTTGCATTTCGCGAATTTCGCTAATTTAGAGAATTTCGTGAATTCTATGAATTCCGTAAACTCCTTAAATTCCGTCAATCCCGAAAATTCTAAGAATTACTTGAATTCCTTGTATGGCATACATTAATAGAAAGTTTATTTTTTTATTTTAAAGTTTTTTTCTTTACTTTTATTCAAAAGTCTACTGTTACATTCGTGTCCGATTTTTTTTGTTTATTATTTAGAACTGAATAAAATAATCAAAAAAAGTTATCAGTCAAAAATAAATAAAAACAGTTTTTTTAATTAGTTATTTTTATTTAGGGTTTTTACTTATAAAATTTTTTTTAAAAAAGCAAGACATTTTATAAACACACAAACAAGTTAATTTACAATAGAATACTTGAATTATAAACTAACATTATGAATCTTCTGTCAGAAGAAACATACTCTTTTCACAAACAAGTTCAACTTTCAACCAAATATTTTAATTTAATTTTTAAAAAACCAATTATTAAATGATTCCTTAAAAATTGATCTTTCTGGTTAAATATTTATCTAAATCATTAAAAATGTAATATTTGTACTAAAACTAGTTTTAGAATAATAATTGCTTTTTCAAAATGCAGATATTCTAACTTTACTGTTGAATTATGGAGAGTTTTAGTGATCCTTTTCGAAATCATTCGGCAAATTTGAAAAAAGTTTAAAATTTACTAAATGTATCCAATATGTTTGGAAACGTATTAAAATAATTGGAAAATACAATGTCATTGGAAAAAATGTGCCCTACAAAAATTATGCAGATATGATATTGTGAACTTGTTGATTTTCGCTTTTATGGATTCATCATATGTAGTACTATGAGACGTACAAATAGCTTTTGCAATTACACGTGAAATCTTAAACGATTATGAAGTGAGGAAGCAGTATACATCTTGATAGCATTTCGTATACCTCGAAGAATGAGGACAATTTTATGAAAAAGTAAATAAAACTTCAAGAGCTGTACCTTGCCCCAACGATTTTTCTTCCGCGATCTGCAATCCTACAACAAACGATCAGTATGTATAAAAGTAAGCAAATTTCCGTAAAATCATTAGTTTTCCTGCAATAAATTTCTAAAGAGTCGGGTTTATCTACGTTGAAAGAGAATGAGGCTCTCGTGCGGTACTTTGGGGTTTATCTTCATACTTTCCTTTCAAGAAATCGGTAAGTATCATAAACATTATCCTTTTTTGATCAAGCTCTGGATGATATACTTCCGATATGATGAGCTCTTTTTATATTCTTTTGTATTTGTCATTTTACAGATGCATCAGATTCGTTGCCAAGGCTCAACCTTGGAAACAGGTCTTCTGGACGAGGTAGAAGCAGCATAGAGCCACTTGTCACTTCTAGACTCCAGACTCCAGAAAACCCCTCATATGATTCACATTCAATTGCGCAGCAAGCTCTGAATTTGGATCCAGGGCAAGAATATTACCAAGAGTCACATTACCAACAGAACCGCAGGGTTACCCCTCAATCTCAAACAGTTCTTACAAATCGTCAGCATCTCGTTTATGATCCAGTATCGGATGAGATGGTACCGGTTCCTTCACAGAAATTTGTGCCATCCAGAAGGAATAAGTCAAAAAACAACAAAGGACCAACAGAAGAAGGTATCAGTATTTTTAATATTTCAGATATTTCGAATTATTCCTAAAATTCCCAAATATTCCTGAGTATTCTGATTTTTTTCTGGGAACCGACAAATTAAAACGTCCCCTTGTAATAATAATTTTCCACGATGTGGCAAATGTGGATCCTCGGTCAAAATGTTGATTGTTTGAATCATATATGATAATATTTGTATGTGTATAGGTATATAGTAGCATTCTTTTTACAGAAAAACCAAAAAAAAAAAGACAATCTAGGATCCAAAACCAAACTGCTGCTCAAAATATTGGACAATCGAGCACAATGAATCAGAATGCTGCTTTACAGGATGATGCATCACAATTAATTCCGAATCATAGCGCCGTCTATAATAATGCTTACCACGATTATCTATATAGCATTCAAAACAATAATCAGGATTCTCATTATCATGGAGGTCATGGTGGAGGTGCAGGATTTGGATGGTGATAATAATACAACCGCTTCTATTGTTAACAAAAATCTATAATGCAAATATGTTTGCTTTCAAATTATGCCTTTTTATGTAATAGTCTGTCGAATTAATAAATTACTTACTGGAATTACAATATGTATGGTATTTTCTTTTTTATAAACTGTGTTTATTGTAAGACAGTAAGGAAAAAAATTTATTTTGTAAATTTTGTTAATCTTGCTTTTAACCTAACTGAAGATGACTCTACACTTTCATGAATCTAAATTTTTCGATCTTTTATTTAGCAGTTATTAACGAAAATATCAGTCATTGCTATTTGCCATATAATCGCTTAGACATAAGACTTAGTCAATATGAACTAAATTCCTGTTAAATGATACCTCATTTTTGACAGAAATTCGTAGATTATTCCTTTTAGAAAATTAAAATTTTTTAAAAATACCTGCATTTTCAAATGAAGGAAATAAATTTTTGAAAAAATATTAAAAATTAGCAAGAGTTAAATTTTTCAGTGGAGATTTAAGAGCTAAGTTTTTATTTTAAAAAACATTTTCAACAAAAAGAAATTAATTTCCCCTAGAACAGCTAACAGTTAAATGAAGCGATTTCTGCAATTCACTGAATTTACGGAATTTAATAAATTCAATAAATTCATAGAATTCACGAAATTCACAAAATGCACGGAAATCAGAAAATACTTTCAATTTCGTGAATTCCTTGTACTCCGCGATTTCCTTGAATTTCGTCAAGTCCATGATTTTTTTTAATTCTTCGAATCCCGCGAATTAAATAATTTTCTTTAGTACCGTACTTTTCGTGAATCCGGTGCCCACGAATTCCTTCAATTTTCTGTATTCTGTAATTTCCGTTAATTTCATAAACAAATTGAAGTCGATGAATTAGGTAGATAGCGTGAATTGCTTGAATTTCATAAATTTCACGAATTCTATGAATTCCATGCATTCAATCGAATCCATGAATTTCATGAATTCCTTGAATTCATGCATTCAAAGAAATCCATGAATTTCATTAATTCCTTAAATTCCATGAACTCCATAAATATCTTGAAATTCATGAATTTCTTGAATTCCATGAATTTTATGAATTTCAAAAATTCTTTGAATGCTATAAATTCGTTGAATTCCATTAATTCCTTGGATTTAATAAAATCCTCGATTTTCATGAAATCCTGGAATTTCATGAATTTCTCGAATTCAATGAATTCCTTGAATTTCTTCAATACATGAATGTATATATTGAATTCCGTAAATACATTGAATACCGTGAATGGCTTTAATTCCGTGAATTTCTTGAATTCCATGAATTTATTGAATTTTATGAATTCATTAAATACCATGAAATCCTTGAATACCATGAATTCCTTGGATTCCATTAATTAATTGAAATCCATGAATTTCTTAAATTTAATGAATTCCTTAAATTTCACGCATTCTTTGAATTTCATGCATTCCATGGCATCCTTTAATTTCATGAATTTCTCGAAAATATTCAATAACTTGAATTCCGTGAGTTCATTGAATTCCATGAATTTCTTGAATTTTATAAGTTCCTTCAATTTCATGAATTTATTTAAGTCCGTGAATTCCTTGATTTCCGTGCATTCTTGAATTCCGCGAATTATTTGAATTCCGTGAAGTCTTTGAATTTTATAAGTTAATTGAATTTCATGAATTTATGGAAGTCCGTGAATTCCTTGAATTCCATAAATTCCTTAAACTTCTCGAATTTCTTAAATTTCATGAATTCCTTGAATTACTTGAATTTCGTGAATTCCCTGAATTCCGTGAATTCCTTGAATTCCATAAATTTCTTGAATTCCATGAATTCTTTGAATTCCATAAATTCTTTGAATTTCATAAATTCTTTGAATTTCATAAATTCTTTGAATTCCATGCATTCTTTGAATTCCATGAATTCTTTAAATTACATGAATTCTTTGAATTCCATGAATTCTTTGAAATCCATGAATTCTTTAAATTCCATGAATTCTTTGAATTCCATGAATTCTTTAAATTCCACGAATTCTCTGAATTCCACGAATTCTTTTAATTCAAAGCATTCCTTAAATTCCAAGAATTACTTGAATTCCAAGAATTGCTTGAAATTCATGAATTCCAAAAATTGTTTCAAATTCATGAATTCCTTGAATTCCATGAATGTCAGTAATTTATAAATTTCATGAATGCCTTGAATACCAAGAATTCCTTAAAATCCAATAATTCCTTGAATTTAATGAATTTGTCGAATTCCTTGAATTTAATGAAATCCTCCAATTTAATTAATTCCTCAAATTTCTTGAATTTCATGAATTCCTTGAATTTCATGAATTTCTTGAATTTCATAAATTCATTGCATTTCATGAATTCCTTGAATTCATTCAATTTTATGAATTCCTTGAATTTCATGCATTCCATGAAATCCTTGAATTTCATTAATTCCTTGAATTTATTGAATACCTTGAATTCCTTGAATTTTATAATTTCCTTGAATTTCATGAATTTATTTAAGTCCGTGAATTTCATGAATTCCTTGAATTCCATAAATTCCTTGAAATCCATGAATGCTTTGAATTCCGTGAATTCCTTGAATTTCATAAATTTCTTGAATTCCATGAATTTTTTAATTTCATGGATTCCTTGAATTCCGTGAATGTATGGAATTTTCGGAATTCCTTGAATTCCATTATTTCATGAATTCCTAGAATTCCATGAATTCCTAGAATTCCATGAATTCCTGAATTCCAGCATTCCTTGAATTCCCAAATTCCTTGATTTCCAGGAATTACTTAAATCTTTTGAATTTTTTGAATTCCATGAATACCATGAATTCTTTGATTTCCAGAAATTACTTGAATTTTTTGAATTTATTGAATTCTATGAGTTCCATGAATTCCTGAATTCCATGATTACCAGGAATTACTTGAATTTTTTGAATTTTTTGAATTTTTTGAATTTCTTGAATTCCATGAATCCTGAATTCCTTGCTTTCCAGGAATTACTTGTATTTCTTGAATTCCTTGTATTGCATGAATGTCAAGAATTCTGTGAATTTGTTAATTCCCGCGAATCCCTTAAATTCCGTAAAGTATTTGAATTCCTTGTTTTCCCAAAATTCCTTGAATTCCTTGAATTCTTCGATGAAAATACGTCGGAAAATTATAAAAAAGTTCGAAATTAATAATATTTCTGCTTTTTTTTTTAAATATAAAAATTAAAGGCATTTGTATCTAAGCATGAACTTGGCAAAATTGGAAAAAATGTCAAGGAAAATAAATAGGTAGTAATTTATGGTATATATTTTAATCTCTTCACGAATTAACTATCTACAGACATCCGTTAAGTTTATGCGCGAAATGAATTTAAAGATACAAATAATAGAAAAAAAAAAATTTTTCAAGCTCCAAAAACCATTTTTGGTTGAAATTTACCGTTTTTGGCAAATTAAACCATTTCGTTGAAAGTTCAACGTTTTTCTTTAAAATTCAACTTTTGATTGAAAATTCATCTTCTTAGTTTGAAAACTATGTGGTTGAAAATTCAACGATTTTGCTGAATTTCTGAATTTCTTTATTAAATGCTATCTTTTTTGTTCAAAAACATAACTTAAAAACTATTTTCTCTGAAATTCCTCTATTTTACTTCGAGATTCAACAATTTGGTTAAAAATAGGTAATTGCTTGCTTTAAAAATTATATTTTTAAAGCAAGCATATTTTGACAATACTACCCTGGGAGGTTCAAGCATTATGCGATGATCTGCGACGAAGAAACGAAGGATTAAAAAAACTTTTTAAAATATTTTCTATTTACATTTCAATTTTAGTTTACTGAGTTTAAGCTTAGAATGAACCGTGTAATTTAAAAAAAAAAATCGTTTAACATTACTAAATACTATATTAGTAAAATACACAAATCAAAAATTTGTAATTTTTTTGTTTTGAAAATAATTTGCGAGATTAGGAAGTCTGCTCTACTTTCATAATAAAAATTTATATATTTAGTGTCAACCTTTTGATATAAACCATACAGGACATTTTGTAATTTAAAATAACAAATTGATACCACCTTGTTAAAAAAAGCTCTTTTGGCTTGATCGTCTTAAAACGACTAAACTAGCCTTGGTCCTCAAAAACTCTAAAAGAACCTCCTTTCCGTGCTTGGAATTCATGAATTTCATAGAATTCGAGAAATTCACGGAAATTAAGAAATTCATGGCACTCAGGGAGTTCGGTAATTCACATAAGCCATGAAATTCATGAAATTCAAGAAGTTCCAGTTCAAGAAGAAAGTGAGTTCAGGGAATTCACAAGATTCACAGAATTAAAGTAATTCAAGGAATTCACGGAATTGCATAAATTCACAGAATTCGCGCAGTTCATGTGATTCACAGAATTGTCGGAGTTCACGGAATTTACGGATTTCAAGATGTTCAAGGAATTTACGGGAGTAACGGAATTTGAGGAGTTTAAAGAGTGGACGGAATTAATGAAATTAAAGGACTTCACGTAATTCACAGAATTAACAGAATTCACAAAATTAAAGGATTTCACGTAATTCAAGGAATTTATGGAATTCGAGGATTTTAATCAGAATTCAGTGAAATCGCGGAATTTAAGCAGTTCAAGGAATTCACTAGATTTACAAAATTCATGGAACTTAAAGGAATTCAAGAAATTTTCGGAATTCACAGAATTGAAGGAATTCAAGTACTTTAAGAAATTCAAGGAATCCATAATTTACGGAAATCGTGGCATTTAAGGATTTTAAAAAAGTCCAAAGATTTACGATATTCAAAAAATGTTTATGAGCACTGCCAATCCCTTGAATTCTGTGAATTTCACGAATTCCATAAATTCGTTTAATTCTCTGAATTTATTTAATTCTTTAAATATGTTAAATTTAATCAAAGGCTTTAATTGTATGAATTCTGTGAATTAATTGAAATCCCTGAATCCCGCGATTCCTTAAATTTCTTATTTTTCTTGAATTCTGCCAATTTAGAGAATTCCGTATAAACGAAAAATTCCGCAAATCCTTGCATTTTCTGAATTTAACAATTTTCTTGAATTCCGTGAATTTCTTGATTTCTGTGATTTATATCAATTTCGTTGAGTTCTTTGAAAGACTTGAATTCTGGGAATTCTGTGAATTTATTGATTTTCTGGCATTTCGCGAATTCCGCCAATTTAGAGAATTTCGTGAATGCCACGAATTCCGTGAATTCCTTGAATTTCGTGAATTTCTTCGACTCTGTGAATTTCGTGAATTCCGCAAATTTACGGAATTTCATGAATCCCAAAAATTCTGAGAATTCCTTGAATTAATAGAAAGTTAATTCTTTTTTATCGAAAAGTCTAATGTAACTTTGTGTCTGATTATTTTTTTGTTCGATTATTTAGAACTAAATAAAATAATTGGAAAAAGTTATCGGTCAAAAATGAATGAAAACATTTTTTAATCAGTTATCTTTATGGAAGGTGTTTACTTATAATTTCTTTTTTAATTAAGCAATAGATTTTATTTAAAAACGAAAAAGTTAATTAACAACCAAATAATTTAATTTTAAACTAACATTATTAATCTTCACCCACAAGCAACATACACTTTTTATATACAGAAGTATCATATAATCGAACAACTTTTAACCAAATAATTTGATTTTATTTAAAAAAATGTTTATTAAAGAGAAATTTAACAGTTGATATGTCCATCAAAAATTACTTTAGGTGTTTTCATAAAAATTTTAGCAGTGGCAGAAAAATAAATTGTTTTTGCAAATACAAATATTTTTTGTTTCGCTTCAATCTTTTGTGTTCAACATTTTGACCATTTAGTTGAAAATTAAAGTACCAGTTAAAAACTAAACTTTTGTCTTTTGTTTTATATATTGTTATATTATTGTTACATTTTTTGTCAAAAATTCATCTTTTCGTTGTAGATTCATTACTTTAGTATAAAATTTTTCGCTTAAATTGAACAATTAATTATTGTAATAATTTGTTTTTTTTAAGCATGTAACTATGCAGGTAAGGATTTATGCATGCTGTCAATACTTAAAATTTTTGACTAGAAGATGAAATTTCCCGGTCATAACTGTATTTGCTGCAGTTATAATAAGGAAAGTGATTTAATACATTTTGACTCTACCAATTTTGTTAAAAATTGACATTTAAAAAATTAAACGTACTGAAACTAATTTTAGAATAAAAATTGCTTTTCCAAGATTCACATATTCTAACTTCACTGTTGAATTATGGAGAGTTTTACTGGTCTCTTTCGAAGTCATTCGGAAAATTTGAAAAAAGTGTCAAGTTAACAAAATGGAACCCATATGTTTGGAAATGTTTTAAAATATTTGGAAAATACAATATCAATGAAAAAAATTTGCCGTATAAAAAGCCATAAGACGGACAAATAGTTATTTCAATGACACGTATAATCTTAAACGATTACGAAGTGAGCAAGAAGTATGTACCAATGTATGTAGCAAATGAATAAGGACAATTTCATGAAAAAGTAAATAAAACTTCAAGAGCTGTACCTTGCCCCAACGATTTTTCTTCCGCGATCTGCAATCCTACAACAAACGATCAGTGTGTATAAAAGCTAGCGAATTTCCGAAAAATTATTATTTTTCCTGCAATAAATTTCAAAGGAGTCGGGTTTATCTACGTTGAAAGAGAATGAGGCTCTCCTGCGGTACTTTGGGGTTTATCTTCATACTTTCCTTTCAAGAAATTGGTAAGTATCCTTATCATAATTCTTTTTTGATCAAACTCTGGATGACATATTTCCGATATGATGAGCTCTTTGTATATTCTTTTGTATTTTTCATTTTACAGATGCATCAGATTCGTTGCCAAGACTCTACTTTGGAAAAAAGCCTTCTAAAAAAGATAAAAGCAGCATAGAGTCACTTGACACTTCTAGACTACAGACTCCACCAAATCCCGCATATAATGCAGATTCAATTGCGCAGCCAGCTCTGAATTTGGACCCAGGGCGAGGAAATTCCCAAGAGTTACCTAAACAAAATAACCTCATGAATATCCCGGAATCTCGAATATATCTTTCACAACCTCAGAAACTCGTTTTTGATCCAATATCGCATCAGATGGTACCTAGCGCTCCTGTACAGAAATATGTTCCTCTTAAAACGCTTAAGACAAAAAACAAAGAAACAAAAGAAGAAGGTATCAGTATTTTTATTATTTCAGATATTATTCACAAAATTCTTAAAATTTTTAGAATCTGTTTTTCTTTTGATCCATTTACTTTAAAAGAAGAAGCAAAATGAGATTTGTCGTGCACTTGTAATAATAGTTTTTCAAGATGTGGCAAATTTGGATCCTAGGTCAAAATGTAGATTGTTTCTTTAGGATATGATAATATTTGTATGTGTATAGGTATATAGTAACATTCTTTTTACAGAAAACCCAAAAAAACAGAAAAAAGCTAAGATCCAAAACCGACCTTCTGCCCAAAGGATTGGACAATCGAGCACAGTAAATCATAATGCTGCTGTTCCAACACAAGTTAGGGATACTCATGATCTATCTAGCGTGCAGCCTCAACATTCACAAAACACTCCGCAGGATGATGAACAAGTGTTACTTTCCAATGATTTCGGTCGCTTACATAATCCTTACATTGACTTTCCTCAGGCTCATAACAATAATCATAATTCTTATTATCATGGGGATCAGGATGGAGGTGCAGGATTTGGAAGGCAATAATAATACACCCGCTTCTATTGTTAACAACCTTCTATAATAAAAATATTTTTTTTATCAAATTATTCCTTTTTACGTACTGCTTTTTGAAATAAATTACTTACTGGAATTACTAAATTTATTGTTTTTTCTTTTCTATAAACTGTGTTTGATGTAATAGAGTACGGAAACATTTATGTTGTACTATTTTCAACCTTGTTTCTATCCTAACTGAAGATGACTCTACACTTTCATGAATCTGAAGTTCACGATCTTTTATGTAAGAGATGGTAACGCAAACATCATTCATTGCTATTTACGAAATAATCGTTGAAACATAATACTTAGTCAATATTAACTGATTTCCTGTGAATGTAAAAAATTTCTGAAAATAAAATCAAGAATTTAACGACCACATTTGGACAACCACCACAAAATGCTTCCATTGTAATTGGAAAAAATCCTTTTTTTCTTCTCTTCTCCTCAAAAAAAAGACAAAATTTCTTTTTACATTTGGCAAAAAAAAAATTAAAACATAAGAGGAAAGAAAAATGAGAAGGCAACCAACCAAATCCCCTTCCTTCTCTTTTTCTAATTTGTTTCGTCCCTTTTATTGTTATTATTATCAAATCACAATCAAAAATTATTTATTAAAAGTAATCAAAAACATTGATTCTAACTTGATTATCAGGTTTTACTTTTATTTTATTTTATTTTTGATTCATTTTTACTTGATTTTACTTTATTTTTATTTTTATTTATTTTTATTTTATTTTTATTTTATTATATTTTTTGCCTTGATAACGGTGCTTTATGAGCGCCCAAACGTTGGTGATTATTTTTGATAAATGATTTTTAATTGTGATTTGACAATAATAAGAATAAAAAGGACGAAAGAAATTAGAAAAAGAGAAGAAAGGGGATTTTATTGGTTGCCTTGTCATTTTTCTTTCCTCCTTTTTTTCCAAATGTAAAAATGAAATTTTTTTATTTTTTTTTAGGAGGAAAGGAGAAAAAGAAAAGTATTTTTTTTCAGATTACAATGGAAGCATTTTGAGGTGGTTGTTCACATTTAGTCGTTAATTTCTTGATTTAATTTTCAGGAATTTTTTACATTAGGTTAATTATTGGACGTTAAAAAGGGTTTTTAAATTTGATTTCAATCTCATTTTAATATCTTGAATTTTGATTTTCTGGTAACGTTAGGGGCGTAGTTCTTCTAGAAAAATTCAAATTAGGAAAAAACTGGATTTTCGACTAAAGAAGATGAATTTTCTACAAAATAGTTAAAAATAGCATAAAGTTAAATTTTTAAGTGGAGACTTATGAGCTAAATTCGTATATAAAAAAACATTTTTCACGAAAAGAATTAAATTTTCACTAGAACAGTTATCAGTTCAATCAAGAAAATTGTAAAATTCAGGTAATTTATGCAATTCACCGAATTTACGGAATTTACCGAATTACGAATTACGAAATTCACAGAATGCACGTATTTTGGGCAATTCTTTGAATTTCGTGAATTCCTTTGACTCCGTGAATTCCTAGAATTTTGTAAAGTCCATGATTTTTTTTAATTCGTTGAATCCCATTAATTCCACGAATTTCTTCATTTCCGTGAATTTCGTGAAGCTTGTGTATTTCTTGAATTTTTCTAATTCTGTATAATCTTAGAATGCCGTAAATTCATGGAATTCCATAAAGCCCTTGCATTTCATGAATACCGTGAATTTCTTGAATTCCATGAATTCCATTTAATTTTCTAAATTACACAATTTCTGTGAATTGCTTATATTATTTGAATTCCGTAAACTCCATGAATTCCATGAATTTCGTAGGTTTAATGAATTTCATTAATTCTGCGAATTCCTTCATTTCTGTGAATTCCATTCATTCCTTTAATTTCCTGAATAGCTTGAATTTGGTGAATTCATTCAATTTCTTGCATTCCGCAAATTCCTGAGCTTCCGCTAATTCCTTGAATACCTTGAATTCCGCGACTTCCTTGAATTTCATGAATTCCAAGGACTCCGTGAATTCCTTGAATTAGGTGAATTGTATTATTTTTCACTTCGTTAAATCCCGTAAATTCCAAGAGTTTCTTTAATTTCGTAAATTTCGTGAATCCAGTGTATTTCTTGAATTTTTAAATTGAGTTTATTTCTGTAATTCCGTGAAATCCATTAATTCCTTTAGTTTTCTTAATTCTGCAAGTTCGGTAAATTCCCTAAATTAATTAAATTCTGTAAATTAGATGAATAACTTGAATTGTGTGAATTCATGGAAATGATTGAATTTACAGAATTCCATGAATTCCTTGCATTTCTTGAATTTTATGAATTCCGTAAATTCCTTAATTTCTATGAATTCCGTGAATTTCTTAATTTCTATGAATTAAATGGATTCCTTAAATTTCCTGAATTCCTTGAATTCCTTGAATTTCCTGAATACCTTGAATTTCGTAAATTCCTTAGTATACATGTATTCTTCGAATTCCTTGAATGCCTTACATTTCGTGAATTCCTTGCATCCATTGATTTCTCGAATTCCTTAAATTCCGTTAATTCCCTGAATACCCAGAATTGCGTGAATTCCTTGAATTAATTACACTCCGTGAATTCCATTAATTCCTTGCATTTCATGAATTTTATGAATTCCGTGAATTCCTTAATTTCTATGAATTCCTTAAATTCCTTAATATCTATGAATTTAATAAATTCCTTAAATTTCCTGAATACCTTGAATTTTCTGAATTCCTTGAATTTCCTGAACACCTTGAATTTCGGTAAATCCTTAGTATACGTGTATTCTTCGAATCCCTTGAATGCCTTACATTCCGTGAATTCCTTGCATCTATGGATTCCTTAATTTTCGTGAATTCCTTTAATTCCCTGAATACCCAGAATTGTGTGAATTCCATGAATTCGTTGCATTTCGTGAATTCTATGAATTTTGTGAATTCCCCAATTTCTACGAATTCAAAGAATTCCTTAAATTTCCTAAATTCCTTGTATTTCCTGAATACCTTGAATTTCGTGAATTCCTTAGCATACGTGTATTCTTCGAATTCCTTGAATGCCTTACATTCCGTGAATTCCTTGCATCTATGGATTCCTTAATTTCCGTGAATTCCTTTCATTCCCTGAACACTCAGAATTGCGTGAATTCCTTGCACTCCGTAAATTCCATGAATTCCTTGCATTTCATGAATTTTATGAATTTCGTGAATTCCTAAATTTCTATTAATTTTAAAATTTCCTTAAATTTCCTGAATTCCTTGTATTTCCTGAATACCTTGAATTTCGTGAATTCCTTGCATCCATCGATTTCTTCATTTCCGTGAATTCCTTTAATTCCCTGAATACCCAGAATTGTGCGAATTCCTTGAATTCCTCACACTCCGTGAATTCCATGAATTCGTTGCATTTCATGAATTCTATGGATTTTGTGAATTCCTTAACTTCTATGAATTTTGTATTTTCCTTAATTTCTATGAATTAAAAGGATTCCTTAAATTTCCTACATTCTTTCTATTTTCTGAATACCTTGAATTTCGTGAAGTCCTTAGTATGCATGTATTCTTCGAATTACTTGAATGCCTTACATTCCGTGAATTCGTTGCATCCATGGATTCCTTAATTTCTGTGGATTCCCTCAATTCCCTGATCACCCTGAATTGCGTGAATTCCTCGCACTCTGTGCATTCCATGAATTCCGTGCATTCCATGAATTCCTTGCACTTCATGAATTCTATGAATTCCGTGAATTCCTTAATTTTGATGAATTCCATAAATTCCTTAATTTCTATGAATTCTGTGAATTCCTTGATTTCCATGAATTTAATTGATTTCTATGAATTTAATGAATTCCTTAAATTTCCTGAATTCTTTGAATTTCCTGATTACCTTGAATTTCGTTAATTTCTTAGTGTACGTGTATTCTTCGAATTCCTTGAATGCCTTACATTCCGCGAATTCCTTGAGTCCATGGATTCCTTAATTTCCGTGCATTCCTTTAATTCCCAGAATACCCAGAACTGTGAGAATTCCTTGAATTCCTTACACTCCGTGAATTCCACGAATTCCTTGTATTTCATAAATGTTATGAAATCCGTGAATTCCTAAATTTCTATTAAGTTAAAAAATTCCTTAAATATCCTGAATTCCTTGTATTTCCTGAATACTTTGAATTTCGTAAATTCCTTGGTAGACATGTATTCTTCGAATTCCTTGAATTCTTTACGTTCCGTGAATTCCTTTAATTCCCTACATACCTTGAATGCCGTGAATTCCTGAAATTCCTTACATTCCGTAAATTTCTTGAATTCCTCGAATGCCTTGAATTCCGTGAATTCCTTAATTTCCGTGAATTCCTTTAATTCCTTGAAATGTGTGAATTCAAAATTTAAAGAAAAAAAATTTATTGAACCAGAGAGTAATAATTGCTAAAACGAAATGCTGTTTGTCAAGTATAAGAATGCGTACTAAAACGAGGGTTAAGTCTCAAAAACGGATTGAGTCTTTTAGACAACCAAAGTTGTCAGTGGGGAAAAAATAAAATTTTTTTCTTCAAAATACGATTCCGCCTAAAATTATCGACTGACTTGGATGTTTTTTTAAAGATGATAAAATAACAAAGCAGTTCTTGAGCCTGATTTTTAAATGTAGTGTTTTAATTTTTTATGAATATATAAATATGACTTTAAAAATGGCAATCTTTTCTATTTGACGTTCCCCGTGCTCGTCAATAATAGGAAAATTGTTGCGATAGTCGCCGTTCCATATATTTATAATATATAAAGGTATACCGTCATAATATAATAAACAAAAAAAAATTTATAAACAAATTATTTGTTGAAAATGTGTTTTCTATAATTTTTAATAATTGAACTTTTTTAAGATATACTGCAAGAAATTTGAATGCAAACAATATTTTAATAAAAAATGTTTCTTTCAAGACTATTCTTGTTAATTTTATAAACAAATTTAATGAACAAATGCATTATTCAGGCATTTGTCATCAGAAAAATTCTTTTTTTTTCGATGTCAATTTTTAAAAATTAGATACCTTGTGATAATTTAAGAAAAATTTATAATTTGTTGATAAATTGTATAACTGTTTTTTAAACAAATATAATAAACAAATGCATTACTCATTTGTCGTCAAAAAAGTTCGTTTTTTTCGATTTTTATTTTTTTTAAATAGGAACTTAATGATAATTTCGGAAAAATTCCTAATTTTTTGATAAATTTTATGAATTTTAAACAAATTAATTAAACAAAATTATTATTTGCACGGAATTTACGGATTCCATAAAACTAAGGAATTTCGCGGAATATAATGGTTTCCAAAAACTCGAGGAATTTACAAAATTAAAGGAATTCATGCAGTTTAAAGAATTGGCGGAATTTAGGGAATTAAAAAAATTCACAAAATGCACAGAATTCAAGTAATTCAAGGAATTTATGTAATTCCAAGAATTCATGGAATTTATATAATTTATGTTAAAAATTTGTTTTTTTCCGATAAAAATTGAAGAAATAGCTTTTAAAGTAAAACAAGTTTCTTAAAAATTAAAAACTAAAACTTAACTTTTCGGTTAAGAAATCTTGAATTTTATTTAAAATCCGTATTTGTTCGTAGTAATTTATGAAAATAAGATAACTCACGGAAATTTTCGGCATTCACGGAATTTACAGAATTCAACAAAAATTCAAGCAGTTCAAGGGGTTGGCGGAAATGCGTTTTTCAAGGAATTCACGATATTTACGGAATCCATAAAACTGAGGGAATTCACAGAATTCAAGCGATTCCAGGAACTCAAGGGATTCAGAAAATTTAAGGAATTCAAGCAGTTTAAGGAATTGGCGGGATTTAGGCAATTAAAGAAATTTACAAAATGCACAGAATTTAAGTAATTCACGGAATTCAATTAATTCCAGGAATTCATGGAATTTATATAATTTATGTTAATTTTTTTTTTAAACAAAACTTAAAGAAATAGCTTTTAAAGAGCAACTAATTTTTTTAAACTAAAAACTAAACATTTTTTTATCTCTTTCTTAGAAATTACATTTTTGGTTGAGAATTCCTGAATTTTATTGAAAGTCCGTATTTGTTCGTAGTAATTTATGAAATTAGAGCAACTGACAGAGTTTTCAAAATTCACGGAATTTACAGAATTTAAAAAAATTCACGGAATTCACGGATTTCACGGAATTCATGGAATTCAAGAGGTTCGACGAATTAGCGAAATTCAAGCAGTTCAAGGGTTTGGCGGAAATGCGTTGTTTAAGGAATTCACGGAATTTACGGAATCTATAAAACTGAGAGAATTCACGGAATTCAAGCGCTTCCAGGAACTCAAGGGATTTAGAAAATTTAAGGAATTCAATCATCGTAAGGAATTGGCGGGATTCACGGAATCGGCGGGATTTAGGGAATTAAAAAAATTCACAAAATGCACAGAATTCAAGTAATTCAAGGGATTTATGTAATTTCAGAAATTTAACGGAATTTATGAAATTAGGTCAACTCACAGAATTTTCGGAATTGTCGGAATTTACAGATTTCCAACAAATTCACGGAATTCATAAAATTCAAGGAATTCACGAAGTTGGAGGAATTCGCGGAATCCAAGCAGTTCAAAGGTTTGGTGGAAATGCGTTTTTCAAGAAATTTGCGGAATTTACGGGATCCATGAAACTGAGGGAATTCACGGAATTCAAGCGCTTCCAAGAACTCAATGAATTTAGAAAATTTAAGGAATTCAAGTAGTTCAAGGAATCATCGTGATTTAAGGAATTTAAGAAATTTACAAAATGCACGGAATCAAAGTAATTCAAGGAATTTACGTAATTCCAGGAATTCATGGAATTTATATAGTTTATGTTAAAAATTGATATGGAAGAAAAAGCTTTTAAAGGAGAACTACTTTCTTAAAAACTAAAAACTAAACATTTTTTTAATCTCTTTCTTGAAAATTTAACTTTTTGGTTGCGAATTCTTGAATTTTATTAAAGTTCCGTAATTTTTTGTAGTTAACGTAATTCTAGAAATTCAAGGAATTTATGAATTTAAGGAAACTCACAGAATTTTCGGAATGCACGAAATTTAAAGAATTAAATAAAATTTACAGAATTCATGAAATTCATGGAATTCAAGAAGTTTAACGAATTCGCGGAATTCAAGTAGTTTAAGAAATCAGCGGGATTTAAGGAATTAAAGAAATTTACAAAATTCACAGAATTTAAGTAATTCACCGAATTTGCGTGAATACAGGAATTCTTGGAAATTATATAATTTAAGTTAAAAATTTGTTTTTCAAAAATAAAAATTCAAGAAATAGCTTTTAATGTAAAACTAAAAACTAAACATTTTTTATATCTTTCTTAAAAATCTTACTTTTTGGTTGATCGTTCTTGAATTTTATTGAAAATCCTTACTTTTTCATAGTAATCAACATTTTTGTTTATTCCAAATATTTTTCTAAAAAAATATACATAAGAATTATTACAAATTATTTGAAAATTATGAAATTATACTTTTTTAGGTAGATACTTTCAGTCTTCAAATGAATAACAATAAACTTTTTAAATTTTTGCTGAATAATTACCTATTTTCTATTTATAAGAAAAAGAAATATTTCTAGAGACATTTTATTATTTATTTATATTTATATTATAATCGATTCAAAGCTAAGAGGACAAGTATTTTAAATAAAGAAAATTACACGATTACACAATTACATTAAATTTTGTAAATTTATTGGATTCCTTGAATATTGTAAATACCACGAATTCCGTAATGTCCTTGAATTCCGTGAATTCTTTTAATTCGATGAATTTCGTGAATTATGTGAATTCTGTAAATTCGTTGATTTCCGTGAGTTCTGTTAATTCACAGATTTCTTCAAAATTTTTGAATTCCGTAAATCCCAAAACTTCTGAGAATTTCATGAATTCCTTGCATTACGTGAATTCCTTGAATTCTATGAATTCTATAAATTCCTTGAATCGCGGTCAATGCGCGAACTGGCCATTTAGTTCACACAAAGGCTGTTTTCGGAATTTGCTTGGTCTATTTTCTAATTAAATATCTATTTTGTAAAATATAAAAATTAATTGCTTGATAGCAGGAAAATTATTTAAAACTGTATAAAATAATTGGAAAAAAGTTTTAAGTGTGAATAACGTTATAATATAATTTATATTGTTTAAATTATATAGTTATTAATATAATTCTTTTATATTTAGGACCATCACGCTCTTATTTTCAATAGAATTTTGAAATTTTTTTTTCGTTGTTCATTTTTCAAGTTTACCGTTAAAAATTTCCATTATTGAACGAAGTGTAAATTTATTAAAAAAATGGTTGAATTTTAAACTAAAATTGTGAATAATCCAACAGAAAAACATGAATTTTGAACAAACTGCACTTTTAAGCAAATAATTTATTTAAAAAGGCGAAAAAAATTCTTATAGAAAAATGTAACAGTTGATATTTTAATAAAAAATTAGCTCGAGTGTTTTCAAAAAAAAATTTCATCTGTTATAGCTCTAGTTACATTATCAAAAATTCAACTATATTTTTTTGCTTTTTTAAACATTTTTTTTTCTTTAAAGCATCGTCTCTTTTCCTTAATTTGGTGATATACTTTTTTTTATATTTTCTTTTAAATTAAATTTTTGGATGAAAAAGGAAATATATTTTGCTCTATTTTTCAAACCAGAAAAAGAAAGAGGAATATTAGCGTTCTAAGATTTCCAAATAAATGCTGTAACTAAAATTAATCAAAAATAATTCAAAAACAATTTAAAATTATTGCTTAACATCAAACCATTGTTACCTTAACTATTGATAAATTACTAACTATGAATTAAAAGTCACTATAATGTATTAATTTAATGTTAAGAATTCCTGAAAATAAAACCAAGAATCTAAAGACAAAATTTGGTCAACTACCATAAAATGTTCCTTTTGCAATCTAAGATAGAATTAAGAAAAACTTTTTCTTTACCCTTAAAAAGAAAAAATAATTTGATCTTTCTTTGGACAAAAACAAAATACAGGTAAGAAAAATGATAATTTTTTTTAATTTCATAAGTGTTTTAAATGAGGGCCGAAACGTTGGAGAATATTTTTTGAAAATGTTCTTTTTTTAATTTTAATTTGATAATAATAAAAATAAAAGAGACGACAGAAATTGTTTTATTTTTGTTTAAAAAGAAATTTTTTATTTTTTCGTTTAGGGGGAAAAAGAATTTTTGTTTTTATGTTTCTTTTTTAGTATTGCAATAGAAACATTTTATGGTGATTGTCTAAATTTTTCAGAACATTTCTGCTATTAGTCTTTTAAATTCATTTGAAAAAAATTACAAATTATTGACAAACATGAAAAAAAATTTTCCTTAGCTATTGATAAATTACTAACTACGAGTTAAAAGATACAATAATTAAAATGGGTCAAAATTGCGTACACTTTATTTTTCGCAGAAAACTTCTGTTATGTACCTTTCATTCATGAGAGTATTCATTTTAACAACAAAAGCAGACCTAAAGGTACCTTTAAAATGAATTTGAATCAAGCGTAAATGTAAATATTGTTTCAACTTTTAACCTCCCTTAAAAAAATATTTAAATTTTTGTTCTTTGCAATTTAATTTAACAAATTTTTTTTATAATATTGCTCGATTATTATCTGACATGGAACTTCTATGTATACGAATCTATCCTGATGAGGAAAATTTATAGTTTTGGAAACGTCAAAGAATGCGAATAATTAATTAATAATTATTATAACACACAGATAAATAAAATCACTTTCCGACATATTTTTAATTCCACTAAAATTGATCTACTGAATACAAGCTTATAAAATTACACGGAAATGATATTCTGAACTTTTTGATTATCACTGATATGAATTTCAAAAAGGTATTATTAGACTATTCAAATTATCACGCAGTGAGGCAGCAGTAAAAAACGAATAAGCATATCGCATTCTTTGAAGAATAAGGGCAACATTATGAAATATAAATAAAACTTCAAGAACTGACAATTGCTATACCGATTTTTTCTTCCGCTTCCTGCAAACATACAGCGGACGATCAGAAAACGATCAGAGCGTTATATAAACAAGCGAATTGCTGAAAAATTGTGAAAATAAAATGAGGTTCTTCTTCGGTTCTTTCGGGCTAATCTTCATACTTTCCTTAGAAAAAATTGGCAAGCATCCTATTCATTATCCTTTTTTAATCAACATCTGGATCATGTATTTCCGTTATGATAAGTTTTATTTATATTATATTTTTTTAATTTTTTTTACAGATGCATCAGATTCGTTGGCAAAAACCCCCACTGGAAGAAAGTTACCTAAAAAACCGACAGACAAAATAGATCCAAGTGTCACTCATAGGGTCTTTATACCAGCATATCCGGAATTTGATTCATCGCAACTGAATTTAGAGGGATCTCCTTATATTCTAGAATCTTCTAATCACCCAAGTGTACCAGGTGAAAATCTATAAGATCATTTAATCCAGATGTAACGAGTTTTGTCTAAATTTCTGTAAATTTCTCTCGTCACAAAAGATTTAGAAGTGAACAAAAAGAAGCCTCCAACATTAAAAAAAAAAGTTGAAATTCGACACTCTGGGCGAAGGAAAAGCGATGAGCTATCTGAAAATTATAATGGTGCTCGCGAAATCGTTTATGATCCGGAAACGAACCAGCTGGTACCGCAGCCTCTTGAACCGATGTCTCTTGAACCGATAGGTATGCCTCTTCAATCAGGGCGGCGAAGAAGAAACTCAGAAAAACAAGGTATCAGTATTCTTAGTCTTTCAGATATTTTCAATTATTTCCAAAAATTCTCAAATATTCCTAACTATTTGGAAAAATCGCGACGCATTACTAATCGGTGTCAAATACAGTGAAACCTGGATTCTGTGATCCTCCATTTAAGGATTCTGAGAATTGACGGCGCGCGGTGGGGATGGATGAGAGGAGCTGAGGAAGGATGTGCTCTGCTTACTCAAGGGTTACAAAATAGAGAAAGAAAGAAAAAAAAGGAGGGAGACAGCTCCGAGACTCTGGATTTAATGTCACCTTCTCTCACAAAGTTGACACTAAATCCAGGTTTGACTGTATTTTCACATTCCTTAAGATGTTTCTCGGGGAAGCGACGACTTTATTTTCGGGATGTTTTTTTACGCAAAGGAAGCATGGGCAGTTAATTTGAAAGCTATATGCCTTTTTACTCATTATTCATAGATTTTGAGATCAGATATGGAAATATTTATATGTAGATATATATCAACATTCTTTTTGCAGAAAAACCAAAAAAGCGAAAGGACGCTACAAGCCAAAACCAAAATTCTTCTCAAAATTCTGAAGAATCGAACACAGTGAATCTGAGTGCTGCAAGTCGGCAAGATTTTTCGCATTCTCATGGTGAATTATATCAGCAGACTCAACTTCTACATGACACTTCACACGAGGATCAACCAGAGCTTATTTACAATGATAGCGGTCGCTTTAATAATCCTTACATTGACTATCGACCTCAGATTCATGAAAATAATCATATTCCTCATCGTTATTAAGATCAGGATGGAGCAGAATTTTGATAAAAATACCTTCTATAATTCAATTATATCGATTTTTAAATTATTTTTTAATGCAATACTTTTTAAAATAAATACGATCATTACTATACTTATGGTATTTTCATTGCTATAAACTGTGTTCATTGTGATACCCCGATTTCAAATGTCATACCGATCTGGCCCCGATCGTGTTTCCCAATGTGGCCCTGATCAGTAGAAGTCTGTGGACCATACATGGGCCCTACCGGGCCAGACCCGTTTTTCTACTGAAACGCCGTCTCTATGCGCGCGCAGAACTAGTGCTACTTTTTGTTTTCTGATAGTGCTGTGAAATTTAAATGTTATTTTTTTATAATATTTTATCAGTGATTGAAAATTTCTGTGCAGAATTTGCCCAACTCAGTCAAAAGTTCCGATAGTTAGGCACCATTTAGAAAAATCGAAATTCGAGGCGACTTCGCATAACCTCACTTTTTAAATCTCATTCCACGTGCTCCATGCACATTACTCAAACAAAACCGCTTACAAAAATATTAAGAAGACTCAAGAATATTTATAATTGAAATTGATTTTTATTATCAAATTTTTTTAATTTTACTATTTATAGAGGTAAAAGTTTGATGGAGCCATATCTGGTCCAGATTGGGACCCCATTTTGGATGCCCAGATCTGGGCCCTATCAGGTTCGGCGTTCCATTTACGGTCTTGTTCTACACAGCTTACCCTATCGGCGCCACATTTTTCACGATTAGGGCCCCACCAGCGCCCCATCAAATAGTTTTTAAATCAATAATTTTTATCTATTAAAAATTTTTTTTCTATAATATTTTGTTTTTTTCCTGTTGTAGAATACTTTACAACTTTTTACAATGAAAGGAAATGCAATTTTTTCTGCACATTTACAGCTTTTTATAAGGACGTAATTTTAAAACAAAAAAATATATAAATTTTAAAAATAATAATAAAACAGGTAACAGATAGATTTTTCATATCTATACGAGACACGAAATTCTTCACTAGAACCTAACAGGGCAACCATTAGTTTTTACTAGACTAGATATTTTGATAGGGGCCCCAAACAGTTTTTTTTTAGATTATATATTCTGATAGGGATTGCGCTTTACTATGCGGATAGAAACGCCTTTTATTAGCCTTTCATTAGTGTGCGATTTATAAAATCCACCTTTGAAAGGTATCATAAGAGAATGTTACAAAGAGAAAATAAAAATTATCGAAAACTGTGATTCTTCTTAAAAATTCTATTAGATTTCTCGAAAACCTCTCCTCTGATTTTTTTTCTTTCAACTTAAAATCTCTTAAAATTCTTTAAATTTTCTCAAATTTCTTTAAATATCTTGAAAATTCTTAAAATCTTTGAATATTCTCAAATCCCTTTAAATATTGTCAAATTTTTTTCCTGTTAAATTATTTAAAAATTATTGTTCAATCTCTTGAAAAGAAACTTTCATATCCCACCAGGTTCCTAGTATTTCCTTTAAATTACTTTAATTCTTAGAAATCCTGTAAGATTAATTAATTAACTTTAAAGTACTCGGATTTTTTAACTCCCTGCAAATTCCTTATCATTAAAAACATTTCAAAATTATTGAAATCTCTTAAAAATCTTGAAAATCTATAAAATTTTTCAAATCCCTTAAAATATTGTTAAATTTCTTTACAATTACTTGCTTGATATTCATTAAAACTACCAAGCCTATCATAAATCTTTTATAAGCCCTTAAACCTTTTTGAATTATTTTTTTATTATCTTTAAATCCCTTTAAAAGAAACTTTAAAATCCAGCCAAGTTCGTAGTAATTCCTTAAAATTCCTTGAATTCTTAGAAATCCTTTAAGATTCCTTGAAAATCTTTTAAGTCCTTGGATTTTTTAACTCCCTTCAAATTCCTCAAAAACATAGAAAATATTTCAAAATTAACGAAAAATAATTAAAATCTCTCAAAAATACAAAAAACCTCTTTAAATTATTTTTTATTTATTTTTAAATTCCTTAAAAAAGAAACTTTAAAATCCAGCCAAGTTCCTGGTAATTCCTTAAAATGATTTGAATTCTTAGAAATCCTGAAAGATTTCCTGGAAATCTTTTAATTCCTCGGACTTTTAAAATCAGTACAAATTCATTTGAATCATTTAAAATATTTTAAAATTACCTAAAAATAATTAAAATCTCTTGGAAATTTTTAAAATCTTTTAATTTTTTAAAATCTTAAAATATTGTCAAATTTCTTTTCAATTACTCGCTTGATATTCTTTAAAATCACTAAAACTATCATAAAATCTTTTGTACATCCCTGAACCTTTTTAAATTATTTTTTTATTATTTTTTAACCCCTTAAAAAGAAACTTTAAAATCCAGCCGAGTTCGTAGTAATTCCTTAAAATTACTTGAAATAATTAAAATTCCTTGAAAATCCTTAAAATCTTTAAAATTTTTTAAAATTAACTAAAAGTAATTAAAATCTCTCATAATCCTTAAACCTTTTTGAATTATTTTTAAATTATTTTTTATTTCCTTAAAGAGAAATTTAAAAATACAGCCAACTTCCTACATTTAAAATAAACTTGATAATATTTTAAGGGATTTGAGAAAATTTAAATATTTTATGGATTTTCAAGCGATTTTAATTATTTTTTGTTAATTTTGAAATAGTTTTAATGATTTCAAGCAATTTGAACAAAGTTAAAAAAACCAATGATTTTAAAGATTTACAAGAATTCTTACAGGATTTCCAAAAACTCAATTAGTTATAAGGAACTGCCAGGAACCTGGCGGGATTTCCCGGTTACTTTTCAAGGATTTTAAAAGTAATAAAAAAATTATTTTAAAAGTTTTTAAGAAATATAAGAGATTTTAATTATTTTTAGTTAATTTTAAAAAAATTTAAAGATTTTAAGGATTTTTTGTTGATTTTGAAATATTTTCAAGAAATCATACATGGTTTCTAAGAATTCAAGCAATTTTATTGAATTACAAGAAACTTGTCTGGATTCTAAAGTTTTATTTTAAGGGATTTTAAAATAATTCAAAAATGGTTCAAAAAGCTTTAAGGAGTTCAAGGAGATTTTATGATAGATTTAGTGGTTTTTAAGAATATCAAGCGTGTAATTGAAAAGAAATTTGACAATATTTTAAGGGATTTGAAAATATTCAAAAATTTTAGGGATTTTTAAGAAATTTTAATTATTTTTCTTTAATTTCAAAATATTTTTAATGACTTTAAGGAACTTGAAGGAAGTTAAAAAATCCCAGGACTTCAAAGATTGTCAAGAAATCTTACAGGATTTTTAATAACTCAAGTAGTTCTAAGGAATTACTAGAAACCTGGCAAGATTTTAAAGTTTATTTTCAAAGGAATTTACAAATAATTCAAAAATAATTTTGAAGAAAAAAAAATTGACAATATTTTAAGGGATTTAGGAAAATTTAAAGATTTTAAGAATTTTTAAGATATTTAAAGAAATTTGAGAACATTTAAAGAATTTTAAGAGATTTGAAGTGGAAAGGATTTTTAAAAGAATTCGGAGGAGTGATTTTCAAGAAATCTAATAGAATTTCTAAGAAGAATCACAGTCTTCAAAAAATTTTATTTTCTCTTTGTAACATTCTCTTACATTACATTTCAAAGGTTGATTTTCCAAATCGTACACTTTCCAAATTGCCAACAATACTGAAAGACTTTTCCATCCGCATAGTAAAGCGAAATCCCTATCAGAATATATAATCTAGAAAAAAAACTGGTTGGGGCCTCTATCAAAATATCTAGTCTAGTAAAAACTGATGGGTGCCCTGTCAGGTTTTAGTGAAAAATTTCGTGTCTCGTATAGGTATGAAAAATCTATCTGTGACCTGTTTTTTTCAAAGAAAAAAATTTCGTCCTTCTGGAAAACTGTAAATGTGCAGAAAAAATTGCATTTCCATTTATTGCAAAATATAAATCCTTAAACCTTTTTGAATTATTTTTGAATCCCTTAAAAAGAAATTTTAAAATAGAGCCAAGTTCCTAGCCATTCCTTAAAATTCTCGAATTCTTAGAAATCCTGTAAGATTTCTTGAAAATCTTTAAATTACTAAGATTTTGTAGCTCCCTTCAAATTCCTTAAAATCGTTGAAAATATTTCAAAATTAAAGAAAAATAATCAAAATCTCTTATAAATCCCTAAACCTTTTTAAATGATTTTTTAAGATTTTTCAATCCCTCAAAAAGGAAACTTTAAAATCCAGTCAAGTTTCTAGTCATTCCCTGAAATTGCTTGAATTCTTAGAAATCCTGTAAAATTTCTTTAAAATCTTTAAAGTCCTCAGATTTTTTAAATCCCTTTAAATTCCTTAAAATTATTTAAATTATTTCAAAATTACCGAAAAATAATTAAAATATCTAGAGAATCCTTAAAATCTTTGATTTTATTTAAATTCCACATAATATTGTTAAATTTCTTTACAATTACTCGCTTGATATTCTTTAAAACCACCAAGCCTATCATAAAATCTCCGATAAATCCTGTAAGATTTCTTGAAAATCTTTAAAGTCCTCGGATTTTTTAACTCTCTTTGAACTCATTAAAATCATTTAAAATATTTTAAAATTAACTGAAAATAATTAAAATCTCTCATAATTCTTAAAAACTTTTTAAATTATTTTTTTATTATTTATAAATCCCTTAAAAGTAACTTTAAAATCCCGCCAGGTTCCTAGCAATTCCTTATAACTACTTGAATTCTTGGGAATCTTTAAAATCCTTGTATTAAAAATAAAAATAAACTTTCGAATTCAGCCAAGTTCCTAGTAATTCCTGAAAATTATTTCAATTCTTAGAAATCCTGTAAGATTAATTAATACTCCTTAAAGTCCTTGGATTTTATAACTCCCTTTAAATTCCTTAAAATCATTAAAAATATTTCAAAGTTAACCAAAAATAATTAGAATCTCTTGAAAATCCTTAAAATCTTTGAATTTTTTCAAATCTCTTAAAATATTGTCAAATTTCTTTTCAATTACTCACTTGACATTCTTTAAAACCACTGAAACAATCTTAAAATCTCTTATAAATCATGAAACCTTTTTGACTTATTTTTTTATTATTTTTAAATCCCTTTAAAAGAAACTTAAAAATCCCGCCAGGTTCCTTGTAGTTCCTTAAAATTGCTTGAATTTTTAGAAATCCTGTATGATTTCTTGAAAATATTTTAAAATTAACGAAAAATCCTTAAAATCTTTGAAGATTTTCAAATCACTTAAAATATTGTCAAATTTCTTTTCAATTACTCGCTTGACATTCTTTAAAACCACTAAAACTGTCATAAAATCTCTTATAAATCTTTAAATCTTTTTGAATTATTTTTAAATCCCTTAAAAAGCAGCTTTAAAATCCAGCCAAGTTCCTAGTAATTCCTTAAAATTACTTGAATTCTTAGAAATCCAGTAAGGTTTCTTAAAAATCTTTATAGTCCTCAGATTTTCTAACTCCCTTCAAATTCATCAAAATCATTTAAAATATTTTAAAATTGACTGAAAAAAATTTAAAATCTCTCATAATTCTTAAAAACTTTTCAAATCATTTTTTTATTACTTTTTAACTTCTTGAAAAGTAACTTTAAATCCCGCCAGGTTCCTAGCAATTCCTTAGAACTACTTGAATTCTTGAAAATCTTTAAAATCCGTGGATTTTTTGACTACTTTTAAATTACTTAAAATCATTAAAACTTTTTTAAAATT
Source organism: Druon quercuslanigerum (assembly GCA_010014905.2). NCBI lineage: Eukaryota > Metazoa > Arthropoda > Insecta > Hymenoptera > Cynipidae > Druon > Druon quercuslanigerum. The sequence continues at coordinate 941 of JAAAKG020139767.1, read as the reverse complement.
AACTAAAAATAATAAAAATCTCTTAAAAATCCGTAAAATCTTTGAATTTTTTCAAATCTCTTAAAATATGGTCAAATTTCTTTTCAATTACTCGTTTGATATTCTTTTAAACCACCAAAACTATCATAAAATCTCTTAAAAATCCCTAAACCTGTTTAAATTACTGTTGAATTATTTTTAAATTCCTGAAAAAGAAACTTTAAAATCCAGCCTAGTTCCTAGTGATTCATTAAATTTACTTAAATTCTTGGAAATCCTGTAAGATTTCTTGAAAATCTTTAAAATGCTTGGGTTTTTTACCTCCCTTTAAATTTCTTTTAATCATTTAATCTATTTCAAAATAAACAAAAATCCCTAAAATCTTTAAATTTTTTCAAATCCCTCAAAATATTGTCAAATTTCTTGTCAATTACTCGCTCGACATTCTTTAAAACCACTAAAACTGTAATAAAATTTCTTATAAATCCTTAAAGCTTTTTGAATTATTTGTAGGTTCCTTAAAAAGAAACTTTGAAATCCAGCCAAGTTCCTAGTAATTACTTACCATTACTTGAATTGTCGGAAATCCTATAAGATTTCTTGAAACTCTTTAAAGACCTCGGATTTTATAATTCCCTTTAAATTCCTTAAAATCATTTCAAATATTTTAAAATTACCTGAAAATAATTAAAATATTATATAAATCCTTAACCCTTTTCAAATTATTCTTTCATTATTTTGAAATCCCTTAAAAAGAAACTTTAAAATCCAGAAAAGTTTCTAGTCATTCATAAATTCTGTAAGATCTCCTGAAAATCTTTCAATTTCTCTGATCTCTCTGGTGGAATTGGGATGAAGAAAGGGAAGAGTCAGTAAGAAATGAGTGGCAGGGAAACTAGGAGAGGAAGGAACGGGAGGTAGGAAAATAAGCAATAGTAAGAAACAAAAAGAGACAAAAAACG
>JAAAKG020139766.1:0-12275 GCA_010014905.2 Druon quercuslanigerum | reverse complement strand
AAAAGTTAAAAAAAATGACAATTAATTAATTAATTAATTTAATTATTTAAATTATTTAATTATTAATATATGCATTATTATTATATTATATATTACTATATTATTAGTATTATTATTATATCATTATTAATTAATTATTTAATTAATTTATATGATTAATTAATTAATGCTAATTTTTTCTTCAAAAAAAATCCAAAACCGTTTTTTGATTTTATCCCACTGCGCCGCAGCACGGTGGGGAAAAATTACTTTTCGTTCAAAATAACTGATTAAAAGAAATAATAAACAAATATGACGTTCCCGGTGCTTGTTAATAACATGAAAATTGTTGACAGTGCCTAAATTTTATTGAGTTACATGAGTTAAATATATTAAAATATTATATGATAAACAAGCAAAATTTTGGAAACAAATTATTTGTTGAAAGAATGTTTTTTTACGATTTTCCATAATTTAACGTTTCTTTAAGATATATTACAAGAAATTTTGATAAAAACAGTATAATAATAAAGAAATTTGATCTTTAGAATATTCTTGTTAATATTATAAACAAATTTCATTAAACAATGCGTTAAGCAGCCCTTTTTCGATAGAGCAATTCATTTTTTTTAAATCATTAATTTTTCAGAATTTGTTAATTGTTATTATGATTTTTTTAAACAAATTTAATAAACAGTGGCATTATTCTGGCATTTTTCGACAGAAAAATTCGTTTTTTTCAATTCTATTCTTTGCAGTTGGGAAGTTGATGACAAATTCAGCAGCGCATGCATAACTAGTTGCTAAATTCTATGTTTTTTTAATAAACAAATTTAATAAACAAAGCATAGGTAAAGCATTTGTTGAAAGAAAAATTCGTTTTTTTTCGATGAAAACTTTTTTAATTGGGAACTTCATGATAATTTCAGAAAAAATTCATAGCTTATTAATCAATTTAAAATTTTTTTTTTAAATTTTGATAAACAAATGCATTATTGGGGCATCTTTCAACGGAAAAATCCTTTTTTTGCTGATTTTAGACTTTTTAATTAGGACATATATAGTAAATTCAGCAACATTCATGATTAGTTGATAAAGTTTAAGATTTTTTAAAAACGAAATTTAATAAACAAAAGCATAGTTAAGGCATTTGTTAAAAGAAATATTGTTTTTTCCGACAAATTTTTTAATTGGGAACATCATGATAATTTTAGAAAAATTCATAACTTGTTAATAAATGTTATAATTGTTTAAACAATTTTGATAAACAAATGCATTATTGGGGCATCTTTCGACGGAAAAATCCTTTTTTTGTCGATGTTAGACTTTTTAATTAGGATCTTCATAGTAAATTCAGCAACATTCATGATTATTTAATAATATTACGATTTTTTCAAACGAATTTATTAAACGAAAGAATTATTTAGGCATCTGTTAAAGAAAATTTTTTATATTAGACTTTTTGATTTGGAACTTAATGATAATGTCATTAACACTCATACTTCGTTGATAATTTCTATGATTTTCTAAACAAATTTAATAAGCCTTTCAATTAAGTTTTTTATTATTTTCATTCTTTTAATAAGACTGAAGTTTTAGAATAATGCATTTGATAATTAATTTGAAGAAAAAAAATTCTCAACTAATTATGAATTTTTCTGAAATTATCATGAATTTTCCCATTAAAGAGACTGAGTTAAAAAAAAAAGAATTTTTCGATCGACAGATACCCCAATCATGCTTTTTTTTATTAAAGTTTTTTTTTAAAAGTCATAAAATTGATCTATGAATTATGAATTTTTTCTGAAATTATCATGAAGTTTCTAATTAAAAAAGTTCTCATGAAGGAAACGAATTTTTCTCTTGACAAATTCCTTATTTATGCATTTTTTAATTAAATTTGTTTAAAAACATCATAAAATTTATAAATTATTTAAGAATGTTGCTGAAATTGTCATGAAGTTCCCAACTGAAAGGAACGGCATTGAAAAAGCGATTTTTTTGTTGACAAATGCCTGATTAATGCATTTATTTATTAAATTTGTTTATATTATTACCAATAATAATCTCAAGAAGAAATTCCTTCATCATTATACTGTTTTCATTAAAAAAATTTGCAATATAACATTAAAAAACGTAAAATTAAGAAAAATCTTTAAAAACATTCTTTTAACAAATTCTTTGCTTATTATACGGCTTAATGGTGTAATAATAATAATAATATTGGAATATCGTTAACCAATATTAATTTATGAAACTTAGTTGATTTTCACATTTTTCATGTTATTGACGAAAACCGGGAACGCCAAATAGAAAAAATTGACATTTTTAGGTGCGAACAAACAAATGCGTTTTCGGCACTTTCTCGGGTTTTCCCACCACAAACAGCTCCAAACCCAGCACAGTCTCCGAGTTTCATTGTAATTATTGGCATATAGCTATCGTTAATTACTTTTCTAAAATATTTGAAATTTGTATTGACGATGTACTCGTATCTAAAAACTACCCTGATCAATGAGCAGCACGGATTTTTCCCACTGATACCGAAAAAATTGATATAATACATTTTAACTTTTCAAAAGCGTTTGATAAGGTCAGTTACAGAATTTTAGTAAGAAAACTACGTGATCTGAACCTGCCGCAAATTTACTTACAATTCCTGAGCATTGTTTAAATAAAAGGAAATATTTTTTCAATTTGCCCCTCAAGGGTCTAATTTGGGTCTTTTTCTCTTTATTATTTATAGAAATTACATAACGGATACAATTGCAACAAAAATGATTATACATGTCAATGACACCAAGATGCTAAAGCAAATCACCCGGGTGTAACAATGTGTGCAATTACAGTTTGATCTTGATATATTCTATGAATGGTGTTTATCAAACAAATTACCACTACACCTGGCAAAATTTACAGTAGTAACTCACGCAATATTTACAAATCCGATTATTTATAACTATGAAATAAATCAAGTCTAAATAAAGAGAGTAAAAAGTATTTGTGACTTAGGAATTAATTTTAATTCTCAATTAAGATTTAAAAATCAATCTACAAGTAATAAAGCTACTTTACTGTGATCAGGGCAAAGCTTGAGTATGCCTAAATAATTTGGGCCTAAAAAATTTGTGTCTCATGCCGAGATACTTGAAAGAGTATCAAAAAAAATTCCTAAGATACATGGTACACGTGACCGCCTATACAAGAACAGTTTCCGGGATCACTCGCAGTGGCCTTAGGACTAAATCGTTCTGTGGAAACGTAAACGGTCTTGTGATATAAAGTTGATAGAATTTATCAAGGAAGGGGAACCAATTGCCAAGTACTTTATAATAAATTTAATATAATGTCGCTGGAAAAGAGAAGGTCAATCTCTTTTTTGAAATTTCTTTACAAAATACAGTCAAACTCTGATATAACGCCATCGGATATATCCCTTCCGGGAATTAACGCCACACCGCAGGAGCTGCGGTGACTTTGCGGTTGTCCCTCAGGCGTTTTCATCCGTAGCGGCACTCTCTCAGGTTTTCTCCCCGCCACCGCCAGCACCAAAGCCGGCACAGTCTCCGAGTTTGAATGCCTCAATTTGAGTCAGATTGTAAATAAAAACTTTATATGACCACTGGAAATGTACATACTTTACCAGTTTAAGATTGTTGAATGAGAATGAATGATTTTCGTTTAAAGCACGGCAAATAGATTGATTTGTTTGACTTCTTCATTGATAAATTGAATGAGTTAGCATTTATGTAAGTTTATATCAAATAAGAAAGCATGTGTTTAGCTATTTAAATTTTATGGATAATATGAAAATAAATAAAAATACCTTAAAACCCTTAAACGCTGTGAAAATGATTCAAACTTCGTGAAATATTTCGAAATCTTACGAGATTTCATAAAATCTTTGAAATCCCCGGACCATATCAAATTCAAATCAGGCAGATTCTACACTTGAAGTCGCAGAATCTTTCAAGAACAAAATATGTTGTTTTTTAAGAGGAAAATAGGATATACCTATTTTTTCGATTTGTGAACAAAAAAATTCACAAAGTTATACGTATTTGCCAGAAGAATATTTTTTCATAAAATCGAATTTTCGTATTTTTCTTGCTTATACCAAAACAAATACGAAAAATGTTAAGAAAATAGTTTGCACAGTTAAAAAAGTTCTATTCAATATTCATAAAAAAAAAATTCTCTTGGTCACAAACATGGCTTAGCCCTCACAGAACTTATAGAATATGTTTATTAATGTAAACAAAAATTTTTACTGTATAGTTTTTTTTAATAAAAAAGGTGAGGTTTTCCCCTTTTCACAGAAATTGCTCTTATATTTCTATTCCTTAAACTTGTTTCTTTAAATTTTATATATAAATGAACAATACAAATTCAAAAATGTCTTTGTTAATTTTTTTCTATCATTCCGTGATAATTAAATATGCACAGAAAATCAATTTATAATATATATTTATTAATAGATTGTTACAATTAAAAAAAATTGTCTGCTCTGCAGCAACTGCAGTTTCCTGAAAGAAATATTAAATTTTTTTACTTTTCTTGGAAACGGTACAAGGTATCATGAATGAGTAAATAATTTTTTTTGTAAAACTTTTTTAACTGTTCAAACTATTTTCTTAACATTTGTAGTATCTGTTCTTGTAAGCAAGGAGAATACGAAAATTCGATTTTATGAAAAAAAAATCTTCTTGCCACAAAAGTTATTTAGCCTGCATCACAACATATTTTTCTTATGATAGTAAAAATTTCAAAAAAAAATTGACAAAATATATAAGTATAGGTGTTTTGAAAAAATGTACTTTTAGCATTTTCAGAAAATGATGATAACTATTTACAATTGTGTCTAAGTCAAATATTATCGAGTTTGAAATTCCGTTAAATCTTTTCAAATCTTTGAAACTCCTTTGAAATCTCGTGGAATCCTCAAACCCCATATTTCCTAAAATCCACGAAAATCCTTCAAAATCCATTGAAATCTTTTTAAATCCTCTAAAATTTTATAAAATATCTATAAACAATTCGATTCATTAAAATCTTTATAAGATTCCCATTTATTTTCGACAATTGTGAAAATATTTCGGTGCCACATGAAATCTTTTAAAGACCCTTAAAATTTCTTCAGATTCTTGGAATCTTTTTAAATCATTTGCAATCTTAGAAACCTTCGTAATCTTTTTGAATCGTTTGAAATACCTTGAAATCCACTGAAATCTGTTAAAGTTCTTTCAAATCTTTGGAAATCCCTTGAAATCTCATTTACGGTGAAAAAATTCATATATTCTGGATCTACTAAAATAATTATTATTATTACTCGGACACAGGTCGCTGGTCAATTTCTCTAGCAATCATCCCAGGTGAAGTGTTTCACAGAGACATCATACTGAGTTAAAAAATATAAAATTGTACCTGTATAAAAATAATAAAAATCATAAAAATCATGTGTCATGGTCATAAAAATCTTAAGGATCTTTAAGGAGGAGGGGGCCTAAAATTTCACAAAAATCAGATTGACGTATTTATTGTTCGATTTCTCATTATATTGTTAAAACATTAAATTTCGTTGTGTTTTCTTCTAAATCTTATAAATAATAATAATTCGACAGCAATAAATCTCAGTGATTACACATTCATAAATGTTAATTAAAAGGCGAAAATTACATGTTCGAGCATAAAAGCTGTATATAATGACGATTATTTATTTACTCAGCTGTATCCATGATACTCCACTCGTGCGAGCTAAAAATCTGTTTGTATTCTTGGTGAGTAGTCTATTATTGAATGAACTATTTTTATATTCGAAGCCACGAGTCGTTTATTGATGAAGTCGTTTTACTAGTTAGTTGGAGTGGCAAACTGGAAAGAGAAGTGGTAAGGTGAATCAAGTTAATAGATTTCCACCGGCATCAGGCAAAAAGAGCCTGTCCGTCGAATATTTAATCAACTGCACTCTCAATTTAAATCAGTCAACATTTGACTGATTTAATTAACCAAGCATGCTTTGACTGAAAAAGCAGTCATATCTACTGACAAAACTGTGTTAACAGTGGAATCAGTCTATATTGTTGGCTGAAAAAAATAGTCGTATGAAATGATTCATTTTTATTTTTATTTTAATGAATGATTTACGATTAACCATCAATGACTGATTAGAACATTAAATTTTACGGTTTGGATCAATGGAACTGATTAAATTAGCTAAAGTGACTAATTACGCAATTCCAAATGACAGAATTAAAATCTTTTTGTTAAAATATCAACTATAACAAATTTTGTTGAAAATAATACTTTTTATGAAAAATTCGACTATTCGGTTGTCAGTTGAACAACTTTGTTAAAAATTAATTTTTTTCATCAAAAAATGAGAATTTTAGTAGAAAACTTATCTCTTTGGTTAAAAATTTATCTAGTTTGTTGAAAACTCATATTGTTAATAAAAAATTTATCTATTCCATTTTTGGTTCAAAATTGATTTTTTTTATTTAAAATTCATATGTTTAAGTTTATTTAACATAAAAATATTTTTGTGGTAAAATATCAACTGTTATCGTTTATTTACAATTATAATATTGTTTGCTTAAAATGACAAATATTAAATTTTTGTAGAGAATTTATCTTTTCAGTTAAAAATTCCAGTACTTGGATAGAATTTAAAGTATGCTGTTAAAAATACATTTTTATGGTCAAAGATTCATAATTTCAGTTAAAAATGTAAATATTTCATTGAATTTTCATGCATTTTGTTAAAAATTAATCTTTATTGCTAGAAAGTAAATTATCTTTGTTGAAAATTCATCTCTTTGGTTGAAAATTTAATTATTTTGTTGCAAATTCATTTATTTGTGCGAAAATTAATTTTTATGAATGAAAATTGAACTATTTTTTTTTTATTGAAAATTGAGCTACTTCTTTTTTCATTACCAAATTATATTTTTTGCTTGCGAATTCAACTATTTCATTAAAAATTCTTGTATGTTTTGTTTGAAAATTTAACTACTTTATTGAAAGTTGAACTTATTTAGTAAAAATTCATTATTTTTGTTCATGATTCATCATTTTAGTCGAAATCTCATCTGCATAGTTAAACATTTATTTGGTTGTAAATTCATTTTAGGCAATACCTATAGGCAATATCTTAAAGTTAACGTTTTTTAGTCGAAAATCAACTTTTTGGTTGAAAATTCGTGATTTTTGGTAGAAAGTTAATAATCTTGATTGAAAATTCAACTATCAGGTTAAAATTTCATGTATTTTTTGAGAAATCATTCTCAAATTCTCACATTAAAAATTAAAATCTGTTTTTATTGTAATATCAACTGCATTTTATTTAAAATCGAAATTTTCCTTTTTGTCAAGAATTTTAATGGATTTCAAGATATTTTGGGATATTTAAAAAAAGACCCGGCAAAGTATTTTACCCAATTGTTAAAGATGTCAGGGGATTTTAATAGGATTTCGAAGATTTTAAGGCATTGTACAAGATTTCAAAATATTTTGCAAGATTTTTTTTATTTCAACGGATTTTAAGAGATTTTACGATGTTTTAAGAGATACCGAAGGATTTTTACGAAACTTTATAGGAATTTTGAAGGATTTTAAGGAATTAAGAATAACTTCCGCGGATTAAAAATGATTTTAATGGTTTTTAACGGATTATAAGAGATTTTGAAATATTTAAAAAGAATTTATGGGATTTTAACACTAAAAGGGTTTCATAGGAAAAGTCATAAAACGTTGGCGCCCCAAAAAAACTTTTAAGGGATTTTTAATAGACTTTCAATAGAATTCAAAAAATTTTAGAGCATTTAACAAGATTTAAAAATATTACATAGAATTTTAAGGGATTTTAAGCATCTTTAATGGGTTTTAAAAAATGTTATGGGGTCTCAAGAAATGCGGAAGGATTTTTAGAAAATTTTGCAGGATACCGATTATTTTACAGAATTTTGAAGGTTTTCGGGGGAATTTAATGGAATTTCAAAAATTTTAAGACACTTCATAAAATTTTACGAGATTTCTAAGCATTTTGAAAGGATTTCAAGAGATACCGGCTTTGAAACGATCTCAGGAGATTTTAATTGGATTTGGAAGATTCTGAAGTACATCATCAAATTTCAATAGATTTCACGGGACCTCTAAGATTTTGAGGGATTTCATAAGATTTCATGAAATTCCATAAGATTTTGAAAATATTTTAAGAGATAGCGAATTTGGAAAGTTTTTCGGGAATTTTAATGGAATTTAGAAAATTTTGAATTTTTTCATAGGATTTCACAAGATTTTTTGGAATTTCCAAGGGATTTAAGATTTACAATGGATTACTAATCATTTTAATGATTTTTAAGATTTTTTAAGAATTTTTAATGGCTTTTAAAAAATTTAATGGGGTCTCAAAAGATACGAAAGGATTTCTACCAAATTTTGCTGGGATTTAGACGGTTTCAGGAAATTAGGAACAATTTCCACTGAATAAAAAGGATTTTAAAGGATTGAAAAATATATATTAAGGTATTACAAAAGTAGTCATGGGATTTTAAATGATTTCCAAAGGATTTCAAGAGATACCGATTATTTTAACCAATTTTGAAGGATTCCGGGGGATTTTAAGGGGATTTCAAAGATTTTACGAAATTTTAAAAAACTTTGAAAGGATTTCAAAAGATAGCGAATTTGGCAAAATTTTCGGGAATTTTAATGGAATTTAGAAAATTTTGAAATATTTCATAAGATTTTCAATGATTTCTCGAGATTTCAAAGGATTTTAAGAAATCATAATAGCTTGTAAGAGATTTCAAGATGCCTGAAAAGTTACCAATGGATTTTTACAATATATTACTAATGATTTTAAATAATTTCAAATGATGTTAAGATATTTTAGGTTATTTTAAATGTAATCATGGGATTTTAAAGGATTTCGAGAAATACCGAATTATTTTACCGAATTTTGAAGCATATCGGGAGATTTTAATGGGATTTCAAAGAATTTGAGGCATTTCATTAGATTTCAAAGATTTCACAATATTTCAAAGGATGGTCAACAATCTTAAGGGGTTTTAAGGGACTAAGGAAGATTCCCGCAGATTACAAGAGATTTGATGAGATTTAAAAATGTTTTGAGATATTTCGAAAGAATTTACAGGAGTTAAAAATTTTTTTATGATATACCAAATTATTTTAGTAAATTTTGAAGAATTCCAGAGGATATTAATGGGATTTCCAGGCATTAGATACGATTTTAAAAGATTTCACAAAATTTCAAATATTTATAGAAATTGTAAAGGAATTATAGAGATTAAGAACGATTTCCTCGAATTGCAAAAATTTGTTTAAGGATTTCATAGGAATGTAAGAGATTTCGAGATTTTTTAAAAGAATTCAAGGAATTTTAAAGAACTTTAAATGGAGTTCCAGAGATACTAAAGTATTTTACCGGATTTCAAAGGATGTTAAGGAGTTTTTATGGGATTTCATAGGATACAAAAGTATATCTGCGGATTTTAGAGGCTTTCTCAGGTTGTAAAATCATTTTATTGAATTTAAAAATATTGCTGAATATTATGAAGAACTTCATGCGATTATGAGTCATTTCTATAGCTTTAAACAATTATAAGATATTTTAAGAGATTCAACAAGATTCCCACGGATTTGAAAGATTTCAATTAATTTTAAATGGATCTCAACAATTTTAAAGTATCTCCTAATATTTCGAAATATTTTACAGAATTTCAAGGATTTTAATCAATTTTAAGAGATTTTCAAGATTTCCATGGATTTGAAAGAATTATAAGGCATTTTTACGGACTTAATCTTTTTAAAGAAAATTCACAAAATTGCACTACCGTCGGAAATTATGAGATCGATTGACGCAAGCACTATTAAAAATCACTGCTGGCTTTGAACCACGATAACTCAGCGAAAAAAAATGATAAAGCATTTTCAAAATAACAGTTAGAAAGCATATGAAATTCCTTGTCTAATAATGTTAAACAGATTTTTTTTTTATCTGCTGAAGAGGATACAGCACGTGATAAGTTTTTAAAAAAATTCTAGATTTTCTTAAATTTTGTACCTCGACTTCACCTTTTAGCATGACCTAGGAAAATTGTTGAAAAAATCTGAAATTTATATGACATAGAGCCTGAAACTTTATATTTAATTTAAGCCAAAGAAACTTAAAAAATCTTTATCAGTTCCCGAGATACGATTAAAAATAGTCAATCATATCTGAGTTGAGTTTTAGTCGACGATCACGGTTCTCGGCCGGTCTGCTGCTCGCCTCCTTCGTTCAGGCAGGATCGAATAGGCCACGCACAAAGGTGGTGCTTGATTAGGGCTCTCTTATACTTTTGATTCTGCTCATCAGCAACTTTTATTTCAAATTATTCTAAATTTTTTTAATTATTCATTGTTTTTGAATTATTTACAATTATTTCAATTCAGAATTATCCCCATATTAAAGAATAAAAACATTATAAACAGTTTTTTCATTTCTTAAAATTTTTTATTGACTAGAATATTAATAAAAATGTAGATATATTTTTACGAGAGTAAAGTATTTTTTAACGAATTCAGCAGCTAAATTCTAAATAAATTATTTATATGAAAAACACTCAAAAATATGAGTGAATAATAATGGAATTTCCAAAGTAAATTAAATATAAAACAGTGCTTAGGTGTAATGAAAATTATATTTTCAATTTCTAACAAGTCGTTTATTATTTTCCTTTACACGAACATTTTTCTTAAACAAACAACTCGCTCCTTATTTAATTTTTCGATGATCAAAATTACAAAATAAATAGGAAACTATATGTACTAAATTTCAGTATTATTCACTAACGATACCAGCAACTTCTCATTAAAAAACTAAAACGGATAAAAGTTATACCAAAAATTTAAATAAATTTTTTATATGAAAAACAGTATAAAAGGTTTAATAATGTAACTTATTTAATATAATATTCTGATTTAATTTAAGAAACCAATTTTTAGACACCGGACTCCTTGAAGTAGCCATATTTTCCTAGTTATTTTTTAATTTTGTTCATGGAAAAATTAAATAATAAACGAGTTATTCGTGTAAGAAAAATTTTTGTGTAAAGGAAAATATTAAAATACTTATTAGAAATTAAAAACATAATTTTTAGTACACCTAAGCACTGTTTTATATTTAATTTATTTTATGAATTCCATTATTATTCACTTTTGACATTTTTGAGTGTTTTTCATATAAATAATTTATTTAGAATTTAGCTGCTTAATTCGTTTGAAAAATAGTTTACTTTTGTAAAAATATATTTACCATTTTAATAATATTCTAGTTGATAACAATTGTCAAAAATAAAAAAAAACTGTTCATCAGTTTTTTATTCTTTAATATGGGAATAATTCTGAAATGAAATAATTGTAAATAATTAAAAAAGAATGAATAATTTAAAAAATTTACAATAATTTGAAATAAAAATTACTGATGAGCAGAATAAAAAGTATAAGAGAGTCCCAATCAAGCACTACCTCTGTTCTTGGCCTATTCGATCCAGCCTTAACGAAGGAGGCGAGCAGCAGACCGGCCGAGAACCGTGATCGTCGACTAAAACTCAACTCAGATATGATTGACCATTTTTAATCGTATCTCGGGAACTGATAAAGATTTTTTAAGTTTCTTTGGCTTCAATTAAATATAAAGTTTCAGGCTCTATATCATATAAATTTCAGATTTTTTCAACAATTTTTCTAGGTCAAGCTAAAAGGTGAAGTCGAGGTACAAAATTTAAGAAAATCTAGAATTTTTTTAAAAACTTATCACGTGCTGTATCCTCTTCAGCAGATAAAAAAAATCTGTTTGACATTACCAGACGTGGAATTTTATAGGCTTTCCAGCTTTAAAAAAAAATGCCCTATCATTTTTTTTTCGCTGAGTTATCGTGGTTCAAAGCAATATTGCTTGCGTCAATCGATCTCATAATTTCCGACGGTAGTATACTTAAGAAAAATGTCGAGGATATACATTTTTTTAAGAATTTTATAAGTAAAAAGAACTAATGATATGATGTATATACTATAACAAAAAGTAATTTCAACAGCCAAAACAGATTACAAATAGCGTATTTAAAAACAAATTATCCGAAAGAACAAACTTATATAACAGATGCTTCCCCTCCCCCCCCCCCCCTACAAGGAAGAATTCGTACAGTCTTTTCATTCAGAGAAAAAATGCCCGGTCATTTCCCGGTTTTTCCGGGTTTAAAAACATTTTTCACGGTCAATGAAATCAAAAATTC
>JAAAKG020139765.1:0-12276 GCA_010014905.2 Druon quercuslanigerum | reverse complement strand
GGTTTTCAATGAAAATCGATATATCATTGATTTTCTCGGAAACTATTATCTGTAGAAAAAATGTATAAAACAAAAAATGTATATTTGGATGAGGTCTACAACTTTTTTTTGATTTTTTTTTTGAAATTTTGCATTATACCTGACATAAACGCAAAAAACCATGATTTCTTATGGTTTTTTCACGGTTTCACCATGAAAATCGACTAGTCGCCAATTTTTTTGGAGGTGGACCCTAATCGGAAGTTTATCCAAAATGCAAATTATTTGGTAAGGAATTTAATAATTATATTCAAAAATAATCCTTTTTGTTTAAAAATTCGTTTTTTAAATTTAAAATTCAATTTTTTCATACCAACTTATTTTTTGTTTAAAAGTTCATATTTTGATCGTGAAAAGTCAACTGATATCTATAGAACCCAAAATTTAATTTTCTTTTAAATTTATTGTTTTTCAAAAATAAAAATTAATCTATTTTAAGAGAAATTCATGTTTTTAAAAAATAAAAATTCAACTATTTGTTAAAGATTTCAACTATTTTGCTAAAAATGAATTTTTATTTGCTTAAAAAATTGTATTTTTGGATTGAAAATACAATTTATAAAAAATGATTTTTGTTCAAAAATAATATTTTGATCGTCAAAAGTCAAATAAAATCCTTTTTAATAGAAAATTAAACTTTTTTTTAAATTCATCTATCTTAAGTGAAATTTCATCTTTTTGGGATAAAAATGCTATTATTTGGTAAAGAATTGATCCATTTTTGGATACAACAGCAGCTGTTTGGCAGAGAATTAAATTATTTTGTTAAAAAATTAATATTTCGATCGTGAAAAGTAAAATATTTTTCAACATTATTTGTTTTTTAAAAATAAAAATTCATCTATTTTAGGAGAAAATTCATTTAAAAAAAATAAAAGTGCAGCCATTTGGTTACAAATGTTTTTTTTGCTAAAAATACATTTTTCTAAATTAGTCTCTCTAAATTTTTTTGTAGAAACTCATTTTCGGTTAAAAATTCATACTCTGATCGTGAAAAGTCAACTGAAATCTTTTTTAACAGAAAATTAAACTATTTCAAAAAAATTTCGTTTTCTTTTCTTATAAAAACTCATCTGTTTTATGAGAAATTTCATCTTTTTTGAATAAAAATGCAATTATTTGGTAAATAATTCATCAATTTTTTATTAGAAATGTATCCATTTGGCTAAAAAATCTTTTTAAATTAAAAATTAATCTTATTTCGTAAATTCTTATTTCTTATTTAAAAATTCATATTTTAATCGAGAAAAGTCACCTAAAATCTTTTTTAACCGAAAATTTAACTATTTTTTTGAAAAATTTTTGTTTTTAAAAATAAAAATTCGTCTACTTTAAGAGAAATTTCAAGTTTTTGGGTCAAAATGCAACTATTTAGTAGAAAATTCCAGTATTTTAATAAAAAATTCTTTTTTTTTGCTTATAAATACTTGTCTTAAGATTAAAAATACAATTTTTTTGGTAGAAACTTATTTTTAAAAAAAAGACTGTTGTATTCAACTATTTTGTGTCAAATATTTGGTCGAATAACTTTGTTAAGAAATCATTTTTTTTATAAATATTTATATTATCAGTTAAAAATTTATCTCCTTGGTTTGAAATTTAACTTTTTAGTCGAAAATCCTTTTTTGCTTTAGAATCAATTTTTTATCTGAAAACTTGCTTTTTCCATTTTGATCTTTTTTAGTTGAAAGTTCTCCTTTTTTGGTAAAAAAAAAGAAATTTTCTTTGTTTGAAATTTCAATTTTGTTCGGTCAAAATGCATCAGTTTCTATGAAAATTAATTTTTTGCTCAAAAATATTATTTCTTGTTTGAAAATTCAATTTTTTTAGAGAAAATTCATCTTTTGGTTTAAAGGTTCAACAATTTCGATCAACTTTTCTTTATTTCTTAACAAAACATCCTTATTTGTTGAAAATTCGTCTTCATTGATTTAAAATTCTTTTTTTGTATAAATTTAATCTTTTTTTATTCAAATATAAATTATTAAAAATCTACTATTTATAGTAGAAAATACATTGCATTGTTTAAAATAAATGAATTAATTGGAAAATTTTAAATTTGTGTCTAAAATACTGCTTTATTCCCTATATAGAATATTCTGTATTTCTATATCATTATAATAGATTTTTTTCACATTTGAAAATTCTTGTATCTAATTTCAAAAATAATTATAAAATTAAAAAATAAACAATAAAAATTAAAAGTAAACACTAAAAAAATGATTAAAAATTGATAATTGTGGTATTTCTTCATTCCAATAACCCAAAACAATTACATAAGCAATTGAAGCATTGCATTATCCGACAGCTATTACATTCTTAGATTTTATTCTAATACTATTTATTCTAAACACATTCCTTAATTTCGGTAACACATTTTTAAAATCTATTTTAAACCAATTATTTATTTTCTAGTCGAAAATGTAATGTACGTAACAAGGTTCTATCTCGGATGTTCGGATAGAATGTGCTATCATAACAACAAAGTTTCTAGAACCATCATCTTCGCGTCGCTATAAAGTTCGGATTAAACCTAAATTTCAGATTCAAACCGAGGATTAATTGTGAAATGCAAAATAAAGTTTAAAATTAGAGTAGAACCTCGCTTATTCGAGATCGCGATTATCCGAGTTTCAAAACAAAAATAGTTGACCCGAGTTATCCGAGCTTAGCGCAAGAGTAGTCCGCATTATCCGAGCTGTACAAATTTAATATTTTATAAGCATACTTTCAGTTAATTATACTGAGACTTTTTAAAAATTTTAAATTCCGTTTTATCCGAGTTTCCCGATTATCTAAGTTGAGGCAGGCCCACAATAGCTCTGATAAGCGTGGTTCTACTGTAAAAATTCATTCTGGATTATAATTAAAAGTACATTTTAGAAGTGACAAAAAGCACTTACTCCTTGGATTCTGAGATAATACCTTTCAGCTGGAACTTGCAGAAACTCGTTGTGTCGAATGAAATTTGTATGAAAAATTGCAAACTTCTTGACTTGACCGCCAAAAACCAAAGAGTTGGTGCTTTTTTGTTTCAACAAATCGAAGATAAATTAAATAATCTATTACAGTTAATATCACACGAAGACACTTTCAATGGATCAAGCGACGAATAGGCGCACAAAAAGAGGGAAAATTACTTCTCACAATAAATAAAGAATAGCGTTTTTTTTAAACAATCAAAATTGCGTTTTGATAAATATTTTTGTAGGGATTAAGATCTCATCAATATGTTTTCGCTGACTCTTTTTTACGCAAAAAATTGAATAACAAACATACTTGAAATAAAGTTCTCGAGATTTCGATTTGTGTTTGAGAGGCAGAAAAGATGGCTGGACAAAATGGATTCTCTCTTTGAACATTGGTCCATTCTGAAAAGAATACAATTTATAAGTCAAGAGACGGAGTCTAGATTAGTAAGGGCCGTACTTAAATTTGGTAACAGATTATAGGCCCTCTGATTTTTCCTTGACTAACAGTCCTTTAAATAAAAATTCAAAATTGTCAAATTTATTAAGATAAATCCCCCCCCCCCCCAAAAAAAGTGTCATAGTTTATATTTCAATCAAAAAAGATAAAATTTATGCAAAAAAAAAAGAATTTTAAAACTAAAAAGACGAATATTCAACAAATAAAGATTATTCACTGAGAGAAGGAAATAAAAGTTTACCGAAATTATTAAACCTTGAAGCCAAAAAAGATAAAATTTCTCTTAAAATAAATGTGTTATTATTTATTTTTTTTATTTTGAAAAAAATAGTTTCATTTTCTTCCAAAAAGATTCCAGTTGACTTTTCAAAGCCAAAATATGAATTTTCTAACAAAAAATAATTTTCTAGAAAAAAATTGTAATTAAAATCGAAAGAAGAAATTTTTCAACCAAAAGGGATAATTTTTTAACAAAATAGTTCAATTTTCAAGCGAATAGTTCCATTTTGATTCAAAAAAGATAACGTTTCTCTTAAAACAGATGAATTTTTATTTTTCAAAAAGTTGAATTTTTTTCCCAAAAAGATTCCAGTTGACTTTTCAAAATAAAAATATGCATTTTTTAATAAAACATAAGTATCTACGAAAAAAATGGAATTTTAGATTTAAAAATAGAAGTTTTTCAACCGAAAAGAATGAATTTTTTACAAAACAGTTAAATTTTCAAGCGAATATTTGCATTTTAATCCGAAGAAGATAATATTGGTCTTAAAACAGATGAATTTTTATTTAAAAAAACAACAAATTTTCCAAAAAGTAGTTGAATTTTTATTAAAAAGATTCCAGTTGACTTTTCAAGATAAAAATATGCATTTTTTAAACCAAAAATGAGTTTATACAAAAAAAAACTGAACTTAAAATCGAAAAGGACGAAAA
Organism: Druon quercuslanigerum; assembly: GCA_010014905.2. NCBI lineage: Eukaryota > Metazoa > Arthropoda > Insecta > Hymenoptera > Cynipidae > Druon > Druon quercuslanigerum. Next base: position 7,872 of record JAAAKG020139765.1, on the reverse strand, counting down.
TTTTCAACCAAAAACGATGAATTTTAAACTAAATAGTTCAATTTTCAGGCGAATAGTTGCATTTTGATCGAAAAAAGATAACATTTCTCCTAAAACAGACAAATTTTTATTTTAAAAAAAGTTTCATTTTGTTCCAAAAAAGATTCCAGTTGACTTTTTAAGATCAAAATATGATTTTTCAAACAAAAAATAAGTTTCTAAAAAAAATTGTAATTAAAATCGAAAGAAGAAATTTTTCAATTAAAAACGATTAATTTTAAACAAAATATTTCAATTTTCAAGCGAATAGCTGCATTTTGATCCAAAAAAGATAACACTTCTCTTAGAACAGATGATTTTTATTTTTTAAAAAAGTTCAATTTGCTTTCAAAAAATATTCCAGTTTACTTTTCAAGGTTAAAATATGGATTTTTATAACAAGATATCAATTAAAAATTTTCAAATTTATTAATTTATTATAAACAGAAAAAATGTCTTTTCTACTATAAAATAAAACTTGTTAACAAAATTCTTGAATTTTCAAACAAATAATTAAATTATGACCATAATAGTTGAATTTTTAAACTAACAACACAAATTGCCAACAAAAAAGTGTCATTGTCTATATTTCAATAAAAAGATGAAATTTATGCACAAAAAATATAATTTCAAAAGCAAAAAGACGAATTTTTAACAAATAAGATTTTTAAATGAAGAAGGAAATAAAATTTATCTAAATTATTAAACCTTCAAGCCAAAAAAGATGAAATTTCTCTTAAAACAGATGAACTTTTATTAAAAACGAAAAATTTCAAAAAAATAGTTCAATTTTCTGTTGAAAAAGTTACAGGTTACTTTTGAAGATCAAAATATGATTTTTTTTAACAAAAAATAAGTTCCTGCATAAAACTTTATTTTCAATCTAAATAGACCAATTGTTAGTAAAGACAAGTGATTTTAGTTTTCTTTTTACACTAAAATATTAAATTTAAACCAAAAGTACATTTTCTGTGAAATAATTTGATTTTCAACAAAATTGCAGAATTTTTAACAAAAAAGTATGAATTTTCAACGAAATAGTTTAATTTTTATCCAAGAAAGATGTAATTTCTGCTAAGGCAGGTGAATTTAAAATCAAAAAGACAAACTTTCAAAAAAAAAGGTTTTCAATTGAAGGTTTTATCGAAAAAATATTCCATTTTACTTTCCAACACCAAAATAACAGATGAATCATGATAAAAGATAAAATATAAAGTCAAAGATAAATGAAAATTCTATACTAAAATAGGTGAATTTTGAAATAGAAAAGACAAATTGAAAAAAACAGTTAAATTTTTATCCAAAAACTATTTCAGTTGACTTATCAGCAACAAACTTTAAATTTTAAACAAAAAGTTTAATGTTCTACGAAAAGAACTCCATTTTTAGTCCGAAAAGATGATTATTTAACAAAACAGTAAAATTTTCAATCAAAAAAGGATGTCGTTTTAAGAAAAAGTGGTAATTTTTCATAAAATAATAAAATTTATAAAGATAATCTTCAGGAGAAAGTTTTTGCGAATTTGCACAAATTACGTAAATAAATCAATGTTTCCCTTCCCCCTTTCGTAGTAAAGCTGTTAAGAATTTAAGTACAGTCCTTAATTTGTTTTTATGGCTGTTGCTCTATTTATACGACTAGCAAATCCAAAAGTGTTTTGCTAGATTTTTAAAGTAGAAAGGCATTGGGCGACAATTAAGGAGAACTTACCGGATTTTGATAAAGTGCAAAGCCTCCACTAATGTTAATTGCATGACCCAGATCCATTCTGAAAAAAGAAAACTCGTTAGTGACTAGTAGTGCCTAATTTTAAATTATAAAAAGAAAAATGAATTTTCTACCAAATAGTGCATTTTTTGTTACGAAATTATTGAACTTTCAAGAATTATTAAATCAAAAATATGCAATTTTGATTTAAAAGGACTTAATTTTATAACAAACAATCTAATACCGTCTCTAACGAGAATGTGAAAAGACGAATTTCGAACAAAATACAAAAACTCTGAACCCAAAAGTTGATGTTTCAATTAAAAAAGACGAATCTTTGTACGAAAAGATTAATTTACCCAACAAAGACAAATTTTCAGTAAAATTCAAGAATCCTCGATCAAAATGTTGAATTTCAAAGAAAGAAAAAAAAATACCTAGTTGTTAAATTTATAACCCAAGGTGAATTTTTAAACCAAAAGAATAATTTACTAACAAACAAGGCGAATTTTTAATACAATTCAAGAATCATCGACCAAAAAAAAGGTTTTTTAAGAAAGTTAATCATCATTAAAACCTAGTTCTTAAATTTATAACCGAAAAACTAATTAAAAAACTAAAAGAATAATTTCCTACCCAAAATTTTTTTAAAACAAAATTTGAGAATTCTCAAGAAGTGACATTTTCAACTAAAACAGATGAATTTTCAAACAAGAAGATAATTTACTAAAAAAAAAGACGAATTTCCAACAAAATACAAAAAATTTCAACCCCAAGGTTGAAGTTTCAATTAAAAAAAAAAGAATTTTTAACAAATTCAAAAGTTCCCAACCAGAAAGTTGAATTATCATCTAAAAAGATGACTTTTTTAACGAAAAGATTAATTAACACCAAAAAAGACGAATTTTCAGTAAAATTTAAGAATCATCGATCAAATTGTTGAATTTTAATGAAAGAAAAAAGTGGTTTAACTTTTAAGAAATTAGATCAACTTTAAAACCTAGTTGTTACAGTTTTAACCAAAAGACGAATTTTTAAACGGAAAGATTAATTTACTGCTAAGAATGATGAATTTCAAATAAAATTAAAAAATCCTCAACCAAAAAGTTGAATTTTTAAAACAAAAAATGTTTTATTTTAAAGAAAGCAGATCAACTTTAATATCTATATTTACATCTTTTAACCAAAATTGGCATTTTTAAACGAAAAAAAATATTAACCTACAAAACAAATAAATTTTTTTAAAATTGAAGAATTATCAATCAAAAAGTTGAATTATCAACTAAAACGATAAATTTTTAAACAAAACGATTGATTTACTACCAAGAAAGGTGAATTTTAAATAAAATTCCAATATCCTCAACCAAAAAGTTGAATTTTTAATAAAAAAAAAATTATTTCATTTTAAAGAAGGTAGATCAAATTTAATATAATATCTACATAATTTAATACCTAAATTTTTAATTCTTAACCAAAATTGGGCTATTTAAACGAAAAAAATTATTATTCTACAAAAGAAATAAATTGTTTAAAAATTCAAGAATTATCAATCAAAAACTCGAATTATCAACTATAACGATAATTTTAAAACAAAAAGATTAATTTACTACAAAAAAAATAAATTTTTAAAAAAATTCAAGAGTTCTCAACCAAAAAGTTGAAGTTTCAACACAAAAACATAGATTTTTAAACGAAAAAATTAATTTTTTAACGAAAACAATAATTTACTACTAAAAATACAAGAATTCGCAATAAAACTCAAGAATCCTCGACCAAAAAGATAAATTTTTAAGAAAGTAGATCGCCTTCAAAATCTAGTTGTTAAATTTTTAACTGAAAGACAAATTTTTGAACAAAAAGATTAATTTTCAACTAAAACAGATGAATTTTTAAACAAAAAGGTAATTTACTACAAAAAAGTCGAGTTTTTAACCAAATTGAAGAGTTCTCAACCTAAAAGATGAATTTTTAAGAATGAAGTAAAAATGGTTTAATTTTTAAAAAGGAAAAGAACTTTAAATCCTAGTTGTTAAATTTTTAACCAAATTGATGAATTTTGTAACAAAAAAATTAATTTTTTACTGAAAAAACAATGATTTTTTAACAAATTTTAAGAATTCTCAACCAAAAAGTTGAATTTTTAACTAAAAAAGATAAATTAACAAAAAGAATTAATTTTCTATCAAAAAAGACAAATTTCCAATAAAATTCAAGATTCTTTAACCAAAAAGTAGAATATTTTAAGGAAGAAGGAAAAAAATGATTTAATTTTTAACGAAGAACATCATTTGTAAAATCTAGTTGTTAAACTCTTATTCAAAAGATAAATTAAAAAAAAAATTAATTTTCTAAATAAAATTTTTTTTTTTTTTAAATTGAAGAATTCTCAACCACAAAAAATAAATTTAAAAAAAGATTAACTTACCACCAAAAAGACGAGTTTTTAACAAAATTGAAGAGTTTTCAACCAAAAAGATGAATTTTTAAGAAAGTAAGAAAAAAATTGTTTAATTTTTAAGAACTACAAGAACTTTAAAACCTAAATGTTAAATTTTTAACCAAAATGATGAATTTTTTAACAAAAAGATTAATTTTCTACTGAAGAAAACAATGCATTTTTAACAAAATTTAAGCATTCTCAACCAAAAAGTTGAATTTTCAACTAAAAAAGAAAAATTGAACAAAAAAATTAATTTGCTACCAAAAAAGATAAATTTTCAATAAAATTAAAAATTCCTCAACCAAAAAGTTGAATATTTTAATAAAGAAAGAAAAAACATGGTTGCACTTTTAACAAATAACATCAAAATTAAAACCTAGATGTTAAATTTTTAATCGAAATATGAATTTTTGAACAAAAAGATTAATTTTCTAAACAAAAAAAACAAAAACAAAAAAGTTGATGTTTCAACTAAGAAATATGAATTTTTATCAAAATTCAAGATTTCTCAATCAAAACGTTAAGACATATTCTACCAAAAAACATCCATCATCTGGAAACGTAGTAAAAACGTTACCATATATATTTTTAGAAAAATATTTTCTCTAAATTCTAAAAGGTGTAACACAGACATTGGGAGATAATTAGGAAGAACTTACGGAATTTTGAAATAGAGGATGGCTCGTGCATATGCTGATTGAATGCCCCGGATGGACGTTTCATTCTGATCCAAACAGGCGAAAAACTTTCAAGAGAATGCAGAAAATTTATGGCTGTCGAGGGGATCATCAGTAATCCATGGATGATTTTTTTACCACAATATATGGAACGCGGATCCATTCTGAAAAGAATAAAACTCGTAAGGGAGCGTGCTTAAATTACGTAACAGCTCAAGGGCTCAAGTAATTTTTAATGGAAAAAATTCGCACAGGGTACATTTTTCGCGCTGAAAGTTAACAAATTCAAGATAAATTCAGAAAACTTCAGAACAATTCAAGCAACATTCCAAAAGATTCAAACGAATTGGAAAAAATGTTAAAAAATGAAAAAAAAGTTAATTGATAACGGTAAGACTAAAATTTATTTAAGTGAAATTTAAGATAAAAGAGAAGAAGTTGATGAAATTCATAAAAAATCCAATGAATTTAAAACGATTTAAAAATATGAAAAAAACCCAATGAGTGAAACCTATTGAATTCAGTAAATTAAAACTTTCAAAAATCAAAAGAAAAATCCATTGAATTAAGTGGAATAGAGTAAATTTCGAGAAATTCAAGAGAATTAAAACCAATATAGCATAAATTAATAAGAATTCAGGATGAATTCCAAATATCTTCAAATCTTTAAAATCCTACAAAATATTTTAAAATCATTGAAATCCTTGAAAATCTTATAAAATAACATGAAAATCTTTTAAAATATTTTAAAACTTCATACGTCCTGTAAAGTCGTTCCATATCTGCAGAAATTGTAGAAAATTCTTCATGCAAAAATATTTCAAAAGCTTTAAAATCATTTCAAATTTATGTAATTATTAGAAAAAAATCCTTTAAATCTTTTAAAATCCCTCAAAAACTTCAAATTCAAATCCCCTGAAAATGTCTTAGAAGTTCTAAAAATTCCCTTAAATTTTTAAAATTTCTTAAAATTTTAAAAACCTATTAAAAATTTCCCGGATTCTTTATAAATACCCTAAAAAATTTCAAAGAATTATAACAGTGACTGAGTGGCACGCCTTACTATTTTTTACAGTCACTTGATATATGGTATAATAGGAGATATAGGGACCGGTTTATTTAAAATTGAGTCTTTTTGTGTCGAAAATTCAAGAAATTCTACCAGAATAACGAGAAAAACATTTCTGGAAACTAAAAATAACGTAATGACTCCAGTTAGTGACACTGTTAGTTTTCAAGAGTACAAAATTTAACTTTTTACTGTTGGATACGCTTTAAGCACGAGTTCTTTTATAAATATATGCAAAGTAGTTGATTTTAAATACTAAAAGCATTATAGCAGCAATACGCGCATTGCTTACTAATAATTATTGGTATTTTATGTGCTTCCTACCAGTGGGTGGGTTAGTGACACCTATGCTACACTGCTTTAAAAATTATTCCCTGGACATATTTATATGCAATTTTATATATTAGGAAATAATTAATGAGAACTCACCGAATTCGGACAAATTGGAATGCTCGTACAGACGTTGGTTGAATGTCCCAGATGTAAGTTTCATTCAGATCCGAACCAACGGAAAACTTTAAAGTGAATACACAAATATTATGGCGTTCGGGAAGATCAGTAGACATCCATGGATGATGCTCTTGTCCCAAGGAATCGTATAACGGAGTGTGAAAAGTTGTTACAATGGATCTCCATGGTCAGCTTTCGATAGGCAATTATGAAAATTGAGTAAATGGCCTCCAATAACGAAGAAATCATCTGGTAGGCCGATGCCTACTAAAAAGTTGGGATACATTTCTCTTCCAGCACTCCTATTCCTCATAATTCGGACCTTCCAAAATCTTAAGGAAGCTGTGGTTACTAACTTCAGGCAGTCCAGCTCTTCGGACTTAGTAATTTGATGTCTTTCTCTGGCATGCTAAAGGACGCATGTAGTTCTTGATTTTCGATACCCTGCCTTGTCGTGATAGTAACTTTCTCTTTGACATTGGATTTGTTCATTCGCGTTTGACGTCGCGGTTTTACAATTTATCATGCTCAATATGTAAGCATTTAGTATCACTCTAATCGACAATGAGGATATTATTTTGAGTTGATACAGCAATTATAATCATTCAAATTATTTGTATTACAATGAAAACATGGTAGGATGACATACATGACTAGTTCCGAATAAATACATAAAAATAAAACAATTTAAAAATGTGATATGTATCTATTGATATGCAAAGGTTTGAAAACATCTTCATTAATGATAGAATCGTAGATAAAAAAGTGTGGAACGTCAAACATTTTACCTACACACTCAAAAACATATGTGTTCGAAATTCGGAACGTTCAAATAAATCAAAATTTGGTCTCAGTTTTGGTAAAACTAGAAACAGTTAAATTTTGTGGCAGAAATTTATAATGCATAGTTTTATTTACCGCGGGAAAACACTTCTAAATAAAATAGATATATTTTGTTCATTTGAAAGTTTACATATTTAGGTATATAACATCAACTAAAAAATGATTTATGTAATAGTTCGTTCTGTTTAATGAAGTTTCACGCATTTGCCCACTATCACTAATTCCGGACAGATACTCTTCCGATAACATATACAAGCTAGTCTTGATTAGGCCTGATGTACAGTAGGTCAAAGCGTCAAAATTAAATTCGAAAGAAAGCAATTAGAGCCGATACAAAATTGTTTTTTCTTGCAATGCTATCTTAACAAATAAAGCGAAAAAATGGCAATTTTGAATTAACTGCTGGACAGTCGCTGGATCCCGTGACAATCGCAGTTTTTTCCTAGCAGAAATTAAGTTGCACATAAAACAGGAGAAAGCAAGCTTATCATATGTGCATTTTCAAAGTGGTAGTTATCGCAGAATCTAATGCAATATTTGCTTGGTAGTTCATTGTTAGTTTACAATGCGAATTACATTAGCTGAAAATCGATATGAAAGTTAATTGCCGTGTGCTTGAACCCTTGCGTTACAATGAAAACATTTGTAACTTGGAACATTCGTATTT
>JAAAKG020139764.1:0-12276 GCA_010014905.2 Druon quercuslanigerum | reverse complement strand
ACGCCTTTTCTATAGTAAATGTATGTAACTTTAATATAGGCGCTGCGCTGTAGCAGACCCCCTCCCCCCTTATGCGCATTACGTAATATGTGAACGCTCCCTTAGCTTATTTCAGAAGGGAATTGCATCTTTGAACATTACTGTACTTCAGTTTTTAGAATTTTATGAGGTGTTAAAAAATATAATATCATCTGAAATTCAAACTAATACTTCTTTAAAGTTACGATTGTTATAAATGAATGTATGAAGAAATATCTCCAAAATTATTAACCATAAGCATGTTAAAGTAACTTTAAAGTCACATTAAACGTGTTTTTTTTATAATAACATTCTAAAATCATTTTGAGTCTGAAATTTCAGAAAGTATAATAATAACTAGTTACCAATTGTTACTATTATTAACAAATTATATAAACTAATTCCTACTTGTTCGGTTTTTCTGCAAAAAATGTTTTATTTTTCATGAATTTTCGTCGCTGTTAGTGCACAGAGAAAATTCAGTTAAAAAATGATTAGTTAACGCCTAAGATTGTTTTTAACAATTTTATAAATAAATTCTCAGTTTTCATAACTTTGAATACTGTTTTACCTTAAAGAGTAAAATTTGAATTTTTATGTTTGTCAACAAAACTACAAAATATTGATTTTTATTCCAACGATAAATCCTAAGTTTTTTTTCAACTCGCCAGAAATCAGAAATTTATGAGAATTTTTATTTTTAACTGCAAGGAGTTATGCATAAAGGTGCTGTGAAATTATCAGGATAACTGAAATTTATAATTCTGTAAACAAAGAAAAAGTTATATTTTATCCTTGGCGTTCTAAAAATAGAATTAAACAGGACCAACAGAAGACATACGGTAAATTTTATGCAAATAAAATAAGAAGTTAATCATCATATTTTCTTAACGAACAGTACAATTTATGTAAATTATAACTTTTTTGAATCTGCTGACTATGAGTGAATCATTTAAAAACCTAGGGGCGACGCAGCCAGTATGGATGCCACGGGAAACTGTGTATTGTCCCATAATAATTGATCTATTCTTATTAGCCCGACCTAAAATCACTGGTACAGAATTTCATATACTGTAGTGCAAATACAGGCCGCGCCAGTCCTGTCCTTACCTATTCTAACTGAAACAATTATGTGGGCGTAATTTTTCGATAACTTTATATGGCAGTTCAATTTCTCGTGCTTTAATTAATTAATACTTGGGCTCAAGGTTCCTTTTGCATCCCAGTTGAAAGTTCCTACAGGATTTTCGGCGCAGGTTAATAGAGATTAGGCTGTTAACCATTTTTGTTTGAAAAAATCCTCTTTTTTAAACCCGAAAAATATAGATCGGAGATAAAAGTGTTGTGCATAAAAGTTTTACATCTAATTAAAACACGTATTATTTTGTATTAACGTTTTATCTCCTAAACTGATATTTTTCGAGAAAAACTACAAATGTTTGATTTCGAATTGAAAAAAATATATCATCGAACCTCATAGCAGGAGGTGTACAAAAATATGATTACGTTTTGTAAGCTTGCAAGATGAAATTTATATTTTGTGAGTTTGTCGTGGAATACTTCATGCTCCAGAATTATATAATTATAAATCAACTTATTTGTGCAGTGAATTAGAAAATGTGCTGTTAAAATGTGTTTAAAAATGACAGTTTTTCATCATTGACTTCTCCAATGTTATCCCATTCCACTTTCAAGAACAATGCCGGTTCACCAGATTAATGTTAATCCGCCCGATTGGCGCCCACCTCAGCTTCTTGAACCCTCAAGTAATGCAAGTTCTTTTGCGGGGGAATCTGTACCAAAATGGACGTCAAGGGTATGTTTATTTAAAAAATATATGATTTTTGTGCTTAAGCTATTATTAAGAGCATTATTTTCTTAAGACTTTAAAAAAAATATTAATAGATATTTGTTAGATTAGAGAAATCGTTGAATAAACAGGAAGAGGTTGAACAGCTTAAAACTGATATAATTTTAATCAAATGTCCAATAGGCATGTTAAGTCTTTCGCAAAGTATGAAAATTCTGACATATTTAAGCAAAAAGGGTAATCGGTTATTATTATGTTATTAGAAAACTAACAAACGATAAAAAGGTACTGACAGAGGTTCTAACGAGAATTCAGAATTATTGGAATTATTGTAATCAAATTTAAGTATTTATTCAAAACTGAAAACTTTACCAATTTGACTGGAATTCACATTTGAAAATTGGCACATAGAAACATGTGAACATGAATATATTCTTGATTCAGTAAGTTTTTAATCTTTACAAGGAGAGCCAACATTTTTTTCCCTAATCTGAAGCATTATTTTATCCAACACCCGCGATGGAAATGAGACTTCGGAGGCTCGTCTCGACACGACGAACTTTTCTCACTAGTAGAAAAAGTACTCATTTCGATCACTGCAACGTCATCAGTTGAGAAATTGACAACTTCTTCGTTTCTCCACAACCCCTGCAGCCAGATTTCCATCGCGATTGTTGGACAAAGTTTTTTGTTAGCGCAGAAATTATAGTATTTAAGAAAAATATTATAGTTTAAATTATTTATAGTACCAATAAGAGAATAAGTGCCTAGCATTTTCAAAACGTATATTTTATTATTTTGTTGAAGAATATCGTCTTTTTTTTATTTTAAACAGTGTATCTTATTAATAGTATAATTGCATGAAGAAAGAATATAAATAACAGCTAAATATAAATAAGTAGAAGAGTAATAATAATAAAAATTATAGACAGGAATTTTAATTTATTGATAATATATGTATTTATAAGTTTTCTAAAGTCTTTGAAGCCAAAAAAAAAACAGTTTGTTCAATTTTTAGAAATTATTTTATTAATTCTTATTTATTGCAAGAATTGATCAAATATAATCTTTATTCAAGAATGGTCCAATTTGACGTCTAGTGTCTTTGATTGATAGCAGATTATTTTGGAGAAACTGTATTTTAAATGTTTTTGAACTTTTTTTTACAGGAAATCTGTCATGAATTTTACAAGAGCGTGCAATAAATTCCGAGTAAAAAATACATTCTAACAATTTAAAAAAAGTTTTTTTATACTTTTAAAATTCTAGAAAACTAAAACATAAATGTATGGTCATTACATTAAAATGCCTTTTTATAATTTTAATTATTCTGCTCTTCTACTTTTGTTTTTTAGCTATTTGTATTCTTTCTTTTTATAATAATTATGAGTATGATATTAATATTAATTGTTATTTAATAAATATTAATGGTGCATTTTCTGCGCATAATATTATTTAAAAATAAAATCTCTTTTTGACATGTTTAAATGTTGGTACGTTTATTTATTTTTAAAACTTAGACTTACGTCTTTCTTCGATGCGGGACCACAGGCATCAATCGCAACGTTTTTAAAATATGAAAAACCATTGCTATATCTTTCTAACTCTAAATACGGGCGATAAGTCTTTTTAATGTAGAAATCTGTTGCTACTTCTATCGGACTATTTCAATCGTCAATCAAATCTTTTCTATCAATATTTTGTGTTCTTACTTGCACGCACTGAGGTGTTGAATAAAAAACCCTAAAATAATTTCTGAAAATTAAAAAACCTTAGCAGATGTTCAAAATTGAAAGTTTGTATTATTTTTTGGAACTTTCATAACTTTGCCGATTTTAATGATGATGAAAGGTATAGTTTTTCAATTATTTATAATAAGATGCAGTTTTTAAAAAATATTTTCCTATCAAAAAAATTTCAAAATTTCTTTTGGTTTTTCAAAAACAAATGTTGAAACTGAAATAAAAAAAAACTTTATTTTCTGTAATATAGCTTACAATGTGAACTAAAAACCCTGTAAATATAAAAATGGCATCTCTCTGGGTTTTCGAAAAATAACGAACGTGAAATGACGTGCCCAACGCCAGAGATTCGGAACTTTGAAGTACTTGCATACTAGTATAATATTCGTCTATTGTTTACGTCGTTTTTCTCATCGGGTGTATCGTATCGGCTTACGTTATAAATTTTTCTCTAAAACTAAGTGATCTCACTTTTACATTTACGTGGTTTTGAAATGACATTCTAAACTATCTATAAAAAAATTCAAGAAAAACAAAAATGAATTTTTTTTTTAAATTCAGTATAACAATTTTTTGTTCGAAAGATTAAAAAAACGTTTTAAAATAAAACATGTGTGTCTTTTAAACTGAATCTTATTATTAATACTTTAATGTTCAATTTTAAATATTGTAAGTTTTTGGAATTTTTCAAAAATTATTTTGAGTTTTTCTTTCAACGCCTAAGAGAATGGATACTAGAATTTTGATAAAAAAAATACTCACAATAAATGAAGTTCTTTAGACAATTTGATATCGATTTGCTCCGACATTTTATGTTTTTGAATTATCTCTGGGTTCGAGGAGCTACTTTCATGGTTCACTCCTGCTGCTTCTATCCTAGAAGGTTAGCCAGAACAGGACCTTACGCATGAGACTTTGTACAAAACTGTTCTTTAGAACCCGGTCAATGATATGAGGAAAAGTGTTTACGGACCAGATGAAGTGATCCCGTGAGAACAGCCTTTTGCATCTGGGTCGCTATGAACTGAGCCTGATACTGGCAAGCCGGGATTTTGTTGAGTTGGCTAAGAAATGAAGAGTTCATACCTCGAAGGCAGGCGACTATGAGAACTGCAATATGAACTATGTAGCGTTGGTACTGCCTGCTCAGTTCGAAAAGAAGAGCTTGATATTTTGCCCGTTTTTATTCCTTCTTTTCCGTAATATTACCATCAGCTGGTGCCGAGAATTCATTTACATAAGTTATCTTGGTCTTCAGATTTCAAAAGACAATATCAGACACGTTCGGCAGCTTGTATCTCCTACAGGTGCATTCATTATGCGGTCGCGGTAAACTGGGTGTCTATAGCGCCGTCTTGAAAGGCAATAAGAAATCCCGCTGTTTCCGGTGTCAAGCCAGCAGATTGGAGAAACATGTTCGACAGAACAATCGATAGCTCTTCCCTACGTATAATGCCGTATTAGTCAGCATGTTCTCTTAGTAGAAACAAATGTTCTGCTTCATGTACACTGTTATTGAGCACCAAAGGTGTTAGTGATGGTAAGCCATGTGCAGTGTCTCTGGAATCAAATGGGAGACCAACCTCCTCTGCGGCCCTATCTGCTGCAAGATATAGAAACGCCGCAGCATTGATGACTTCTTGTTTATTTACGAGGCGCATAAAAGAATCTATGCTATTTAGATCTGAGCAGGCTGTAGCTAGAACCATTCTTCGACGAAGATACTCTACCCTGAGCAAACCTCTACCCCCTTTATTTCTATGGAGATATATATAAGGTATGGATGATCTAGCAGGACGACTTCGATTGATTGTCATCATTTTGCGTGTGCTTCGGTCAAGTTGCTTCAACTCATCGACGTTCTATATTACTGAACCAATCGTGTAGAGCAAAATATGAACGGCTAAAATATTGATCGCCTGTATTTTATTCTTCCCAGATAATTCGCTTCAAAATTTTTCGGAGAATTTGGTTATACGTTTTTTCAAAGGCTGTTTTTAACACATGCACATCTTGGGTTTCCACTTACGGTATTTCAAGATATGCATATGTTTCTCCATTACCAAGATGTTGAATGTTTGAAAATAACGATCGTATGCGATGATCTATTTTCTATTCTTCCTTTGTGTAGATGGACGCAGGCACACATGTCCAGTCCAAAGCTCATGATAATTGCTTTAGAGTACCTATGTACCTATTTACTTAAGCTATCTTCTGTTCGATGGGCCACATTGGTATCCAGAGCTTTTGTCTCAGTGTCCAATAGATATAGCTGATATTCACTTGTTTGTTGTCAGATTTAATGACAAATGTTGTATTCCATAAGAGCATAAACTCGTTTATACATCTGACTATTTGTGGATGCATCTCAAAGCACATAAGGAGCGTGATAAGTAGCTCATGTTTCGTGATATTAACTGCCTCTGGGTAGTCAATCCAAACCATGGATAGATTGAGTCGCCGGATGGAATCCTGGACAACACACCTGTCTATTAACAGGTTCTCCCTGCAACCTGCAAGCTTTCTCTTGCATCCGCGTTGTTCAACTATTGCATTCCATACCGGCTCGATAGATGGTAATATCCTTACTTTTTGGATGCCAGTGAATAGGCTGCAACTGGTGTTCAAACAAGCTATAGACCGGTAGTTCTTTGGACTGTACAAGTCTGCGGTCTTAGGGTTTAGTAGCGGGCGAACTTCCACTAATTACTGCACTGTAGATTGTTCTCCGTTTAAGAAAGTAGTAAATATACGAGCTAGATGTTGGTGGGTAGAGGTGAACTTCTTCCACCAAAAGTTGTTGAATGTATCTGTCCCTGGTGGTGAAAAGTTCTTAGTTCTAGCGATAAATTTCTTCAGCAGTAATTAGTGAACACTTCTCCTCTGGAAGTTACAACAGATGCCTCTGGCAAAAGTTACGAAAGAGTGAGATATCTCAAGCGTCTTCATTTAGCTTATGAGTATCTCCATATACTTGTTTCCAGAACACTTGGATCTCTTCTCAAATAGGTGGATTTTCAACGGCACATGACGTTTTATTGAACACACGGGAATGATGAGTTGAAAAGGTGGAATTTTCCGGAATCCAATGTACCTGCCGTTGTACATCCTCCGGTAGCTAATTGGAGAGAGCAGTATCAAGTTCAGCTCATTTGTACATCTAAAGAAATACTTTTTGGTCGAGTTTTGATCTCCTATTTCTCATGTTGGCATTATCGACTATCTGTTAATATTAAAATTAAAAATAAAAAAAAAATGAAAAACACTTATTCACATTTTTAGTAGCTTGACAACATGTGTGTGAGAAATTTTCGAAACTTTGTTTTTTTTGCCACTCTAATCCTGGGACTAAATTATGAGCTTGAATTCTTGTTCTTTTAGAGGGGTTGAAAGTTATCTAAATTTTGAATAATATGAGCTTACGATTGTCATTTTCTCAATTTTTAAAGAATAAATGTTAAAAATAGTTTCAATTATAATGTTTTCTGATTTTAAAAACAATATCTGAAATAATAAATACAATCAAAAAAATCTGGAAAAGTTTTAATATTTTGTTTCTACTGAAAAACAAGGTTTAAAAAATACATGGTTGATTGCGAAAAAGTCTACCAGTTTAGAAAAAGAGCTTTTTGCAAGTAACAACATTTTAAAATATAGAGAAAAGTACTATTTTCATGATCTATTTGATTTTGACTTCAGCGTTTCAAAATACTTCCTCATTTTATAGTATGATTCATTATTGTAGAGCATTACCGGAAATTTGATTAAAAATAGTGATAATTATTTACTGTTATTTGGATTCAACATTGATGAATCGCTTTTTAGCTATACTAAAGTCTTCGAAGTTAAAAATTAACAATTGTAGCCCGCATTATGAATAGTTTTAATAATTATTTTCCAGTTTCATCTTGAAATAGTAATGCGGCGTGGCCAGACATAAAACCAAAAGTGGAATTATATATTTAATTAAAGAATATAAAATTACCAGAATATCATAATAGATAATTCAGTAAAATCCCACTTCGAAATTTTTTATACTACTTTAGGTCTATTTATCTAATCAGAAAATTTAATTTTGTCTATTATAATATAATTAATGCTTTTTCTACATTAGGAACCTGCCTATACGTCTGTCGACACAAACATACCGGATCGTTGTCATTCATCCATTAGTACATTGTCATCAAGCAATCACGATATTTGCAGGTGAGTATTTTGTTTTAGTCAACGTTAGCATTGCTATGCAATTCAGACACATATAAAGTTATTTACATATTTTTACAAACTATTTACTGATTAAGGCAGTGGAAACACAAAACTAAAATCATAGATGATGTGTAATCCTGTGAACAGTTCTGAAGCTTTAGAAAGTAATGGGATAGAGCAAAGAATTTATGTGCGGCATTTAATTGATTGGCTCACGTGTAGCGCTACTCTGTTGCTGGAGAAAGTAAGTTTGAGCCAATAAAGAACCCCATGCAAGTTTATTTCCTACCCACCCAAGTCTTATATATACAGTACACATACACACAAAATAAATTTACCATCTCACCTGGAAATGATCGTGTGACAAGAAACAGCGTGAGCTTCCAGGCGGGTGTCTTTGAGAGTGATACCATGAACCCTCAGCTCTTTTGCATCACACTTCTACCACTATCTCTCGCGCTACGCAATTCTTCTGAGTAGATTCATGATTCAAGATAAGGTTTATTATACAAATTTAAAATGATATACAAAAGGAATCGCACATAAAATAATTATACTAAGATGGGTTTTACACTAAAAAGCTAGTCTGCGCAATTATGTACTGTTCCGCTGGCTTTTACAAGGGGTTCTCTAATTTACGCCCATAACAAAATAATGGTAAGTTATGATTATACAAATAAAAAATAAATAAAATGCTTGAACACGACGCACCAAATCAATATACCTAAAAAGGTCAGTGTATTTAACATCAAACAAATAATAAAGATCTAACTCTCAGTGCTTGCACAATGTAGTTTAAAATGTCATTTAGTTGGCAAATATTTATTAGAATTAAATATATAGATAAGGCAATTGAGTAGAAAATGAGAAAGATCCTCAAACTCCATCAAGTTACATAGACTGCAAATTGGATCACGATCAATAGCTTTGCTAAACATATAATTTGCCTACTTAGTTATTATGTTTGACTTTTCACACGAGGGTGACTCCATTGCCATTGCACTTCTGCATTGCGCAGGAGTGTTTCAAGGCCAATAGAATAATTGCTTAAAAAATTTGTTTTGTACAACGTTAAGATCGTCAGGGTAACGCAAAGTCCATGCCTCAGCACCGTACAATAAAGTAGCCTCGATAATTGATCTCGTCGTGCTTTTCCTAACAAAATGGTCTTTGGCAACTTTAAATTTAGCTGTTGACGAGAGCGGGGTTCCGAGGTAAGGGTAAATGTTAAAAAATTCAAAAATGATGCATTCTTCCACATAAGTGAACTAAGTTTTGTCAACTTACCGGTTTTACAAAAAGCGACAATCTTTGTTTTTGTGGGTTTAGCTGAAGGCCATTCTGATCGTAATACTGCTGTCACGAGCATCGTGCCAAGCAGTAGCAAACAGAAGCATAATTAGA
Organism: Druon quercuslanigerum; assembly: GCA_010014905.2. NCBI lineage: Eukaryota > Metazoa > Arthropoda > Insecta > Hymenoptera > Cynipidae > Druon > Druon quercuslanigerum. The sequence continues at coordinate 3,096 of JAAAKG020139764.1, read as the reverse complement.
GATCTAACAGCATTCAACAACGCACCCTTCATACCCTTCTTTATAAAAAAAGTCCACAATATCAACCACAAAAAGAATAAAGAGGAGAAAACTGATTCTGTCACCCTGTAGGACACCCTGCGTCACGTCGACTGTTTCCATGGAGGACTCACTACATTTTACCCATAAACCGGTGTTACCATAATACGAGACCAAAACCATAATGTTTTCTACTTACACCAAGGTCATTTAGTTTGGTCCAAAGCTTAGTATGACTAATTGAGTCAAATGCCGTCTTAAAATCGACAAAGGTGACGTATAAATAATCTCTCTTGTTAGGCTGACCATTCCTAGAACCTTTGAGCATAATATGAAAATAGATAGCAATAAGTAAATTATTTGATTGGTCCGAAATTTTGTGTATAGAGAAATCCTCAACAAGATTTTGGCAGTTGATACTTAACAATATCAATCAATAGTTTTGCGACCATTGTAGAGCGCTAGATCACACGATTCAAGGGACTCCAGCAGTTTTTCGCTGTTTTTATTAACTTTAACATCTAAGGCCGATCTATTCGGATATAAATTATAATTGTCAAAAATCTCATCAGAGAAGCTTTTGACAGTTCCGTCACGAGCGTTAAATCACCAATCAATAAAAAATATGTGTTTACAATGACAGAGGTGAATAATACATTTTGGAGTGCATCAATGCAGAAGTCCGAGTTTGCTGATGAGGGAAGACATACATTATCAATATGCAGTGTGAAGGAATTTTCGAATGTCCATTTCACAAATATCCATGAATTACTAATATCTAATTTGCAGTGTGAATAGATAGCGCAGTTTTGGACTAATGTAATTAGTCCTCCACTTCCACGGCCCTAACTTTTTGTCTCTGACAGCCACAGAGTAATAAGGGGTGTAACTATCCAAAAATTTCGGCATTTTTAAATATGTGTTTGTGAGCCATGACTTACGTATGCAAACCACATAATAAACAGCTACTTAGGCTTTCTGCGTTACATCCAAATTATACAAATTATTATAACCACTGATATTCCAATAAGAAACACTAAAACTCGACCTATGGTCACACATCCCTGTATTTTGCGATACACCCGCAGAAGCAAAGCTTGAAACTTCTGCCCTTCCCGTAAAAGATCCTTCCAGTCAGCCTGTGCGCTGCCCAGTTCCAGCAAAATTTCCATTGTTGACATACATACTTATTAAGAGAGCCGCGTCTTGAGAATCGCTCTTTCTTTTCCTTGAAGAAACGAGTTCATTAGGTTTAGACAGGTTGGTGACGGCTATCTTCCTTTCAGACGCCATACTACCCAGATGTGTGATTTTAAATAAAAGCTGTATTTGTATTTACAAAAGAGGTTGACTCATTATTTTGTATCCCTGCCTATGAAGTCATAGAGAGCTGTTGTTGACAAGAGATTTTGAGCTCTTGTCTTTCAGCACTTCGATATTTAAAACATTGTTGCTGATTATTTTCACCAGACTCATTCTTCTTAAATCATCTAAGCTGCTTCTTGGCCCAGAGCTTTGCGGATTTTAACAGAGTCCGGGTCCAAGTCATGCTCAATAAAAATATTTGTGCCTCTAAGTTTCGAACGATTTTCAAAAGTAGCCTGCTTCATCGACCCTCAACAGAGTGACAGCAAAACCGGTCTTATTTTGCAATAGTTGAATTTACCAATGCAAGGAACTCCATTAATGAACTCCATTAATCATCAGCTCGGCATTCTCCTTTTCTACCTTATCAATTTTAGCTTCATACATTTGCAAACTTGCTGAGTTGCTTTCTAAAATATTTTTGTCTACGGAATGCATTTCAGCTTTCAGCTTTTCTTCTAGGCTTGACACCGAGATCTGCCTCTGCTCGTAGGTCGCCATATTTAGAGACGGGTGGAAAGATATATTATCTCCGCATACGAGCAGCCGTAAAAAGCACAGCAAACCTAGAAGCATTTTACCTGTGGATCATGATTGTCCCATGTAAATATCCGCCCCGATTTTAGACTCGCAATATTAATAGTAATAGTAGCTTCACATCATCACAGAACTGGGAAAATTTCTTAGCACTAGTCAATCACTAAACACTCAGCACAAGAAGGAGCAACAACAAACACGTTCTTAAAGCTCGGCTGCTCAAACGAGACACGCAATTCTCCTGAGTACATTTTAGACGACACTTATCATCATGACCGTAAGGTCACTCATGTAACTTATATGCATGATCTGAAGATCTATACTTCTAGTGTAAGCGAATTTCAGACTGCTTTAAGTATCGTCATGAGGTACACAAGAGAGATTGCTATGGACGTTGAGTTTGATTAGTGGGCTAAAATTAATCTTAAGCGAGGTCTAATTACTAGCGTTCCCAGGGAGGTGACATTAGTGAAGGAGCCTTCGAAGCAGATATTAGCGTCTTCTTCGTCAGATTTCGCCTTCGAATTTGTCGTCCTTAAACAAGGTATATGTAAATAGCATGCTTGCCCGATTCTCGTTTATATATCACCATGCTCCGGAAGCCGATTTAAATGAAGTGAAAATGTGGAGGAAATCTGTGCAGTCCCATTCTATGCACAATGAGAAACCAAAGAAACTCGAGTTTAGATTTTTATTTGCTAATTTGAAATTTTTAATGCATTTAAAAAATGTTTAATTTAAAAAAAACTTTAAACGCGTATAAATATACATATCTTTATGAAGCAAGGTGTCTTTGTGCTTGACAAATATAAAAAACAATAAATATGAAAAATAAAGTAAATTCAATAATTACTATACATATACCCCCGTAACCAACAATGAAAATGGTCCAACCGACCATTTTAATTGACGCACGCAAATATCTATGTTGGTCAGCCAGGTACGAAAAAATTGTTCGGATAAAACTCGTTGAGGACAATGAGGGCCATTTGACTTCACTAATAAATGTTACCTTGAGGTGAAACTCCAAGGTCAGATGGCCCCCATTGTTTAGAACAACTTTTGTCGGAACAATTTTTTCGTATCTAACTTACCAACGGAGAGATTTGCGTGTATCAATTAAAATAGTATATCACACATTTAAATAGATAAATATAACATTACTATGTATGGCTT
>JAAAKG020139763.1:0-12276 GCA_010014905.2 Druon quercuslanigerum | reverse complement strand
ACCACCAAAAAGGGTGTGGGAGGTGTGTTAAGGAATAGGAAGAAGGTGAAAGAAAAAAAATGTAAACCCTTAGGGGATACATTAGAAGCTTCCACTAATTAACTATAGGGAAGCAATAAAAAAGAATAAAAGAAGGAGGAACAAGGTGGGAATTTTGGTAGGCAAAAGAGAAATTTGTAGAAAGAAGTTAGGGTCGAGACTTGGGTGAATGGCGCAGTTTTCTGAGGCATAAGATTGTTCAACAGAAAAAAGTGTAGAATAGTTGCGAGTTACAATAATGTACAATCGAAAAGATCCTTAGTAAAAATGAATAGAAACTAGATAATGGGAGAGAAATAGGAGAAGAGATCTTAGTTGTGGGGCATTTAAATGAGAGAGTGAGGGACAGACAAGCGGGAGATGATGAAAAGTTCCTGAGAAAATCTCGAGATGGAAAATTGAACCAAGAGGGAAGGTGGCTGATAGATTTATGTAATTCAGAATGTTTAATTATAACAAATAGAGCTTTTGAAGGATATTGGGAGGGGGCCACGACTTATTTGTGGCACCAAGGCGAGGGGTGGTTCGTTAATTGATCTAGTCTTACACGAGCGGAAAGGTGATGTCCTGAGTAAAATCCACATTTAGCCCACGATTGACTCTGGCCACCTGAGAGTGGGATTTTCAAATAAGGGACCCAGGGGAGAAGAAGAAAGAACATTAGATAGGGGCAAGCCAGTGATAGGAGGAAAGCAGGAGGGGAGGAATCAGGGAAAAGCTAATATGGGACAGAGACAAAACAGTAGCTTATGAAGAAATGCTGGTGAAAAGGTAGGTGGAAGTAGAAAAGGGGATGGACTTAGACTATGGATGAAATTGAAAGAAATCGTCAAAGAAGCAGGCAGGGAATTAGGGATGAAAAAAAGCGGGAGGCTCGCAGCTGAATGAGTATGACTGGGTATGGGGGATGCTTATAAGATTCAGAGGTATGCCATTCAACTTATTAAAAATTTGCCTGTCAAATAGGAGAAAGGATAAGAAAATGGAGTTCACAAGAGAAATTACGAAAATGAAAAACATAATGAAGCAAAAATTGAGAGAAATAACTGAGGCAAAAAAGAAGAAAATGAGAGAGAGCAGGGATATGTTGCAATTCTGAAAAGGTGTAAATGCATGTAGAAGCAAACGGAAAAGCTGCAGCATATGGGGCACTGGATAAGTACATTGAATATCGAGAATTTATAGCGGCGGTTAAAAAGGTCAAAAACGCAAAACAGCTGGAGATGATAATTTGAGTGGTGAATTCATCAAAAATCTTTCGGATTCAAAAAGTATGGGAAAATTATGCCGTGAAGGAAGGCTGATATGTCGCACGACTTTTCCCAATCTACAAGGGCGGGGTCAAAAATTATTGGGGAATAGCACTCTTGGATTTAAGTTGCAAAATTTTATTAGGAATGATGATAGACAGACAGGGATCAAATCTTTATTTTAAATTCGCTGAGGAAGAATAGCATTAAAAACAAGAGAGGAAAAGCTGTATGCAGTCTTCATTATCCTGAAAGCAGACTTTTATACAGTAGATAGAAAGCTGGTCCTGGAGAAATTGTGCACTTTTTAACATATTCGTTGACGATATCGATGAGGAAGCCAATGATGATTGTTACTAATGATAGAGGAGAACTAAACAGTATGCTCAGGGTAGGACGAAAATATATTAAGGAAAACAAATTGGAGATTAACTTAGGTAAAACGAAAATAGTTATATTCAGGGGTGAGGAAAGAGAAAAACAGGGAGAAGTGGATGATTTAAGATAAGGAAATTGAGGTAGTCGATAGCTTTTAATACTTGGGATTCTGGTTCTCTTTGAGAAACACATATGGGAATCACATTAGGAAAATGTCAGTGAAGGGAATTCAAGGAACAAAAGCGGAATGGGGGTAATGATGAGAGCAGAGCTGGGGTCCTTGAAAGGTGGACTCTACGTTTTAAGTACATTAGGGAAATCTGGGTCAACCTATGGAGTGAAAATTTGGGGACTAACTCGAAGGGATATAATAAAAAGAGTCCCGGGAAAGACAATCCAAATGGGTATGGAAGTCTCTAGAAGTATACCTGGCTACTTATGGAGGGAAGAAAGCAGGAAGGAAAGCTTATATTTGGAGGAAAAATGTAGGGTTCTCATGTTTTGTGGTAGAATTTGCAACCTAGAGCGAGAAGAAGTCAAGCCGATTTAAAACATAAATCCGTCCAATTGGGGAAGGGAGTTATTAGCAGTGGTAAAAGAGAAATGGGGCGCAGAACTGTTAGACTTGATGGGGAATGTAATCTTCGTTCAAGAATCGTCACAGTGAGAAATCTGGGATCTATTTTGTTGCAGGCAATTTCAAGATGATGTTCCATCTCGCTCGTAGTTGGGCTAGTAAACTCTTCCATTGTTTTTGCCGCAAAACTGTAAAAATAATATGGTACCCTTAAAATTAGAGTTAGATTCACACTTTGTTTTTACTTTAGTCGCTGCAAGAGAATTTAGAATATATTTTGAACTGTGATGCAGCAAAAGCAGCTTTAAGAGACCATTAGGAAAAGTGGAGTGCACTTAGGTTTTAGATGTCAATCCAGAAAATCTTGAGGTGGAAACCAGTGTAAACCTGAGGGAGTGAAAGAAATTGATGAGGAAAAGGGAAGAGGGGTAACAGAAAGGCAAGGGGGGGGGCGAATGATCTTGAATATGATCTCAATGAGTATCCATCTTTAAACTGGCCCGATTAAAAAATGTGCTCGCTTCGCGAATACCTAGCTTGATATCTATTTTTGGTTTTTCAAGTATAATCTATTATTTAAGTCCCCAGAATCTGGCGAAAAAGGCGTATAGGCTGGGCCAAGCTCAAGATGAGAATAGCAGCCTCCTTCCCTGCTGATAGGTCCCATATATGTAGAACTCTTGAGTTTTGATGGCCACTACTCGTATGTGTCCATCCCTACCTGGATGAACCTTAAGGATCCGTCCTAAAGGCCATTTCGAAGCTGGATATCGCTCGTCTATTAAACCAAAACACCCTTCTGCATTGGGGGAGCACATTGATTCCATTTGTGAATGGTTTGATAGCGCTCTAGACATTCTTTGAACCACCTCGTCCAAAATCTGAGAGCCAACGTGAGAGACGTAACCGGTCCTCCAACTAGAAAATGGCCACGAGTTAGAGCACAGATGTCATCTGGATCTCCGATCATCTTCGTCGTTCCGTCTTTTGCCTATGGAGAAGAGAATTTGCCAAGCTCTGCTGATGATGCTGAAAACGAAGCCTGAAGTTGCGCATCAACTCTCTTTAGATTTGTTCCACAATCACTGTGCAGAGTAGCACAGATTCCTCTTCGAGCGGTGAACCTCTTGTAAGCTGCGACGAAGGCATCTGCGGTATAATCTGTAACCAATTCCAGGTGGATAGCTGAAATGGAATGACAGACTAAGAGAGTAATATATGCGTTGCGATTGTGAGCCAGCCGGAAATTCTAAGTTTTAGAATTTATAGGTCCGGCGTTCCAGATGTAGGCGCTAACTGGAGCCCGTCCACCAAGAATCCAAAAGTCTCTTCGCAAGATATTCGTATATTATGTATGTATATGTATATAATGTAGCTTAATATACGCAAGAAGTATCCTGAGTTCCTCCATGTGGAGCACGCTGATGAGCATCAGATATAATAAGTTGAGTTAAAGGAGACTCTTTCGGCAAATTAAATGGATTTTTCGAATTAAGTGGAAGCAAAGATGCTTGGAGCCTTCCTCCAAGTCGCAGAAGTCCTCAAGAATCGATAAAAGGTGGTAAAGGAGTGAGATAATGAGAACTTGGTCAATATTCTCCTCTTGATAAGACTTTAAGCTCTTTTTCGAATGCGGAACTTCGGGTGACCTGAACCTAGTAGTTCTTAGCTTCATCTAATTCATGAGTTGTTAGTGGAGTCTTCGCAATAGAGTCTGCCTTTTTCCTTAAGCAGAGGCTGAATCTTTTGCAAAAAGTTGCGATCCGTAAAAGCTTTTAATAGGTTGGATACTTAGTTAAAAGTTCCCAACATGTCTTCTTAGACATTCAAGTAGTAGTCATTGCTAAAACTGGACGTTCTTCTAGGGTTTCTTCATGAGAGATCTCGCAATGAGCAGGATTTTCATTTCCAGATATAAAATGCCATTTTCCTGACTGAATATATTTTTGAATATAGCAAACTCGATTATGGACAAAGTTCTTCCATCTAGATGGATGATTGTTGATCCAGGTATGAGCGATTGCAGAGTTAGTTCAAATATGCACGGGAAGTTTTTCAAAATAAAATATTACCAACACAAGAGAAATAAACTTCGTTACGAGTATGGCTGCAGATAATTCAAGACTAGGGATAGTCATTCTTTTGATTAGTGTATCTTTGGTCTTGGAATTATTTAATACTATTTGAACTTTCTCAGATTTTTCTGTAGATCTTAAGTAAACGGCAGCAGCTAGAGTTTGTTGAGAAGCATCACAGAACCCATGAATTTAAATGGAACCTTGTGCCGTTTTTCCGAGCCATCGTGGAAATGATAACGAGCTTAATTCTTGGAGTTGTTGAGCGAACTGTATCCATGTATCAGATAATCGACAGGGTAGGGGATCATCCCAATTGAGCTTGAGAGACCAAAGATTTTGTATAAAGATCTTAGTCCTAAAGGGTCAAACAGTTGAGCTATCGTAGATAATGCGGTCCTTTTTGTTAATTTTGTCTGCGATGGTACTTTCCAAGTAAAGGAGAATGAATCAGAAGTTGGGTTCCATTTTATTCCAAGAGCGTGATATTTTAAGAGCGTATTTTTAAGAATGCTTGGTTCGTTGCTCGTCCATTTCTGCAAAGGAAAACTGCCCGCCATGCACATGTCGCTTACATGTTTAACAGCTTTCTGACACGCTTCAATTGAATCGATTCCTCCGAAGATGTCATCAACATATCTACAATTATTTAAAATGTTTTTCGCTACTTGAAACTTAGTACCTTCATCTTCCACAAGTTGTTGCATAGTGAAAAGAGCGAGAAAAGGTGCACTTGTCAAGCCATATGTGACGGTAGTTAGTTGAAATGTGAAGACTTTGCCTCACTCTTTAATCCACAAAGTCCTTTGAAATTTCCAATTATTCGGATGAACTTTAATCTGGCGATACATCAATCAATTCAGTTTGAATTTTCGCTCACTACTTTCACGTATGACTCCATGATGTGGAAGATAATAAACTGGATGAGATAAATCCACATCTGAATCAGAGACGAACTTCATGTGTTCCAAATCCTCATGTTCAGTGAGAAAATCTACATAAGCTTTTTTCAAAGCCGAATTCTTTTGCAGTTCATTCAATAACCTGGAAAGCATACATAAGGCTGCAAGTTTTGAATCTCCGAGAAATTCAGTTGATTTCTTGAAAGAAAGTTTAACAACGTAGCGTCCGTCTGAATCGCGAGAGTGTGTTGATTTAAAGTGATCTTCACACTCTTGATTTTCTTTTGATAAAGAAGACACAAATTTCCTTGGCATTTCTTCTTGCTTCTAAAATTTCTGAAGAAGATCGTATGGATCTTCAAAAATAGAAGTGTGGTAACTTTTAATATCAGAAGGCGATGAGCAAACTTTCTCTGCTGGACCAAAAAGAATCCACCCAAAAATCGTAGCTTGTAATAGTCAGAACCGATGATGACGTCCACGTATCTAGTGGATTAGAAATCAGGGTCAGCAAGTTGAAGTCCTTTTAAGTACGGCGAACTTACGTTGCTGATATCAAAAATTGAAAATTCTGAGGTCAGTTTTTGAAGAATGTGAGCAGAATTGATGAACTCTGATGAAGATTCAAAATAAGGTTACAGATTGACGGATACTAAACCTCGAGTTTTTTTAGCTTTCACAGCTGTAATTCCCTTTAATCGTAGCGATGATGTTTGTCTCGATTATCGGAGTCGCTTAACCAAACTCTCAGGGATAAACGATATTCGAGAGCCTGGATCGACGAACGCTTTAACTTACATGCTCTCACTACTGTCTGAAATTAAAACGAGCTGAACTGTGGCAAGAATTGTCCGACACAGTGACGAGGCATGGTTCACGGCGGCAGTATTGACTTGAACGCTTGAATCTATAGTTGAAGTGCCAGGCTTATCGTTTGGTTTAACTCCGTGAATAATCGAATGATGCTTCATCCCACATTTATTGCAACGCTTAGTAGACTTGCACTTTGAAGAAACATGTTGCCCAAGACAGTTGAAGCAAATATTTTTATTTTTTATTATTTCTAGCCGACTTTGAACTGTTTTATTAGAATAATCAGGGCACTTTGCAGCATAGTGATCCAAAGAGCAGATTGAACATTTACTGGAAATAGTTTTGGAAACACTCGAAGCCTCCTTAGAAGCTTGTGTACTACAGGCAAACTGAGCTGTTGATGTTTGTGGATGAGACTGAGGTACAGGCTTCCGAGATTTCTCTACCGCTTATTGCAACATTCGTAATCTTTATTTATTCAATCTTTATTCAATCTTTATTCAACATTCTAATAATTTATGGAATCAGGATCTAAACGTTGAATCGTAATAAATACAAGAATATCATCCCAAGTATTAACAGGGCGACCAAGTGTTTCCAAGGATCTGTAGATTTGATTAATTGTACTATAGACATTTTCCATCTCCACTGCGGATTCCTTTTTCATTCGTTTAACCGTCATTAAAGAATGTAGAGCTGCGTTCACCAACAAGCGTTTAATTTCATAAAAAGAAAAGAGGGAATCCCAATCCTTCTTAAAATTTTCTGTAGTTAATACTGTATTTTTTACGAGATAGGCAGCATTCCCCTTTAAGCTTTGCTTAAGATAGTGTAATTTCCATACACAGGTTAGATTAGTATCAGAAAGCACTAAGGAGTCAAAAAGGTTTTTAAATGGATGCCACTCGGAGGGAAATCCGTCAAAAGATAGAAGATTCAAGTTAGGAAGGCGCGGCCCATAACTTATGATTGATGGAAAACGAGTGTCTTGAGACCCGGTTTGGATTGACGGAGATCGTGTGTCTTTCTGAATTCTTTCCAGAAGACAACTCATTTTTTCCAAGGCTTCCAAATATACTTCTGGAGAAGCTTTGAATAAATTCTTTTAAAAATAGGGCTTCTCTTGTAGACGCTCCAGATCAGATTATCTTATCTGTTGCATCGCGATTTTCATCCCAACGTTATTTAGAGAGATCTTATTCCATACCTCATTGAGTGCGATCCGACGGGTCTCGATTCGGTGAGAGAAAACGTTCGGGGCACCAACACTCTAAGTTACTCACCGCACTCGCGATTAACTGCATGTGAGATGATTGCTTATCTATGTGATTCTCAATGTGGCTCACTTTCATTTGGAAAACTACATGGGCCAAAGGCGGCTTCAAGTGCATCTTCTTTTAATAGCAGTTATTAAGCGTTGCGTCGGTAACTTTAAGAATTTTATCTGGATGCTAGCGCCACGCAGTGGAAACCTCAGACAACAACGCTGCGATGCAAGTGAGAGCAGTCAAGTAGCTTTTTAAACTTCGTGCGCAACATACTACTTGAGCTATTATGGATGCGCTTGAAGACTTTTTTTACATTTTTAACGCCGAAAAAAAAGTATCGTGATTACTCCTTGAGTTTCTAATGGAAATTTTAACGTAAAATCCGACTTTCAAACATTTTAAAGATGATCTTGCTGTTTTTTTGAGTTTTTTAAGGAGGAACCGAAGGGGGACTCAGTGGGTTCTTTAAGGGTACTTTGTAGAGGATTCTTTCTGTTCCTTCGGTCTGCCAGGGTAATTATTACATAATTAAATTATTTGAGGAAGGCAAAATTCGTAGTTGTGCATACGATTGAAACCCGAAATATCTCTTTTATTATAATGAACCATCGTGAAAGTATTAAATCTATTATTATTATTGTATTGTCTTTATGAAATTCAGCCTTTTGGACTAGAATTTATTGCATCTTTCTCGTACACTTTTTCGTTGAAAAATTTTTCTTAACCTAATTATCCTTCCACCTCTCCTTAGATTGGAATATTTAAACCACTATTTACATTTTTTTACATCCTTACAGTCATAATGCCCATCTCTACACCTCCTACACTCTACTCAATCTCAGAAAACGAACACTTGCCCTTTTCTCACTCTTTTCATGATTATTCCTTCGTGTATCCATCTGCCCTTAACCTTCTATTCATCCATATTCCTATTCTATTTATTCTACTCATCCTTCGTCCATCTTTGAGAAAGGGTGCTGATTGCGCAAATCTGTCTCCTTCCTCTTTTGCCTCTACGCACCACTCCGTTCTCAGTTCGCCGCTTTCAATTGACCTAAGTTATGTAGACCATTTTTTGTTGTGTCGCTGACGCCCGTTTCTGACGCTAAGCACGCTAGTCAACCATCACGAGAAATCGAACCGATTTCCTGGATCCGTTCTCCTCCTCTTCGAACTCTTCTTGCCACATGATTATTATGTACAGTATTTTTCCTATCGCCACTCCTCCTCCATTCTCCTCTGGCTTTTCTCCTTAACTTTCTCCAGATATCTCCACCATCCCACCACTTGTTTCACTCCATTCTCATGCATCAGCTTTCAAATTGACATTCCTTTCTCCTTTACTTCCACACAACCTCCCATCCAATGTTCCAGTCTGGCTTCTCCTCTGTTGCAGAACTTGCATGATCTTTTCCCCTCATCAAAACAGTAACTGTTCTACTCGCCCATGTTCCCACATCTAGCTCCTGCTGCATTTTGGCTTCCCTTTTCGAGAAAAATTTCATTTTTCTCGTGTATCTCGTGGACAAAATAGTATGTGCCACTCGTGGAGAATGATTGATTTTGAACTCGCATTCTTGTCGCGTTCGCTTCGCTCGCTCGTCAAATGAATTCTCGTTCACAATCGACCATTTTCCTTACTCGCGGCCTAATATACTATTCTAATACTCGAAATTTTAATTCTAATTTCTACTCTAATCCTAATACACTTCGAACATTGACGAAACAAGCTTCTGCATAGTTGCTCTAAATTTTTTAATGTTGGTTAGAAATATCTGCTGAACAAACTTAACCTTCATTTTAGGAACTTTAAGAAGCGTATCAAAGCCTGACTCGAATGGACAAATCCTTCATAATTCCGCGTGGCTACAACATTCAGGTAACCATACATACAGACAGACAGACTGACAGAAACCGACAACATTTTATGATTTTTGGATTCTGTGAGTGTCGAAACGTAAACATCCGTTAAAAACCGGAGGTCTCTGTCGAGTTTTAAAATTAAATTTTTGTTTATTTCCGACAATGCGACTTAAAGTACAATCACTAAAATTACTAAAAATGAATTAAGAATCATTAATTACAGCACTGATAAATGTTATACCATACATTTTTAAATAACTTGAAGAAGGTCTGAGTTACAAAAAAGTGATTTTGAATTTAAAGTAATTTCATGAATCACATCAGTCCTTATCTTATTTATTATTGAAGAATAATAAAATATAATTCTAGAGATCATCTTAATTTCAAGTAGGGCCTTAGAATAATAGAACCGAATTTCATAACTCCTCTTAATTAATAAAGTTGAAATCTTTCCAGATTTTATTAAATAGTACGGAAAAAGGTACATATTCGAGAAAAATTCCTGAAAAATAAATGTGGTGTAGGTAAAAATATAACTTTATTTATAACCTAGGATCCTTTAAAGGTGTCATTATCTCCAGTTGTCGAATAAATAAATAAGAATTCTTAATCAAATACATGATTTTGAAATTAAAAAACATAAATTGTCCACCAAAATTTGTTTGTTTAAAAATTTTTTTAGTTTAAAAATTAATTCTCAACAGGAGATGCATTTTTACTAAAACAACTGAATATTTAACTGGAATAGGTCAGTTTTAATCCAAAAGGATAGATTTACAACTAAAATGATGAATTTTCGATAATAATATTTATTTATTTAAAAAGGAATCTTACATTAAACTTTTTGAACTTCTTTCTTTGCTTTAAAAAATACCCTATGTACATTTTCAACTTATAAAGTACTTATAACTCCCGAGCAATATTTTGCTGTTATGAAAAAATGTCCAATTAGATATGTTACTTTTAAAAAGTACAAATATATTATTAGAAGTGAAGTAGGGTCGTTGCAAAAGTCAGAATACATTTGTTTTCTAATTTTAACATAAATTGTATAAATAGATAACTAATTTGACTGTATATAAATAAAAGTTTCCGAAGTCTCTATGCTTTTATTTAATGTAAAACAACTCAAGGTAATTGTGATATTTAAAAATATTAATAACGTATTAGTCCATTTTGTCCGAAATAAAGTATTTAGCCCACCTTTTATCTGTTTCTGTTTTATCTTTATTTCTTTCACCAATTTAAAGAGTAGATAATTTATTATTGAACATTGTCATTTTTCCAAAGACACCACTAAAAGCAGATTTTGTAAATACAATCAAATATAATTATTTTATTCTGTATTCTAATTGTTAAAAACATAAAAACTGCAAAAGCTTTCTTATCTAATATAAATAATCACCTTATCAATTCCAAGAAAATGATTAAATTTGTTAAGAAAGGTGATAAATAATTACGAATAATTAACTAATTGTTCAATAATAGTTATTTCTATCAAGCAATTGGGACTTTTAGAATAACAAATTCAAAAATTCCGCCCAAACCAATCCGACTTCGCAAGCGCTTGGTTTGTGAATTCGCCTTCATGCTGTTCTTTTCAAGTGCGCTCTAAATGAACCCATTTGTGTCTCTAAAGGTATGTATTGGAGCTCAAGTTCCTAAGGACATCAACTTTCATTTGAGCAACAACATGAGTGAACCCCAAGTTCTTTCTGAATGTATATATACTTCAAAAAAGAGCCTGTGTAAGCGAAGCGCCTACTCTACCACAGCCGGAACAAGCCGGCAGCTGAGGAAGAGAGATGACACTAAGACCAACCGTGGGCAGGCATCCGATAGAAGACGAGCGATGCTTTACGACCCGGCGAAACATCAACATCCAAGTTTCTCCCAAGCTTAAAGATCTTGCTGAAATGGATGAAGAGCTTCGTGGAAAATTTTCTAAAGAATCCCACCTCTGGACTACCATTTGGTGTGTCTATATTGCAGCGAGAGCGTTGGCCGATGCGAACCGTAAAACAAAATCAACAGTTGGTCATCAGACCAAAAGACGAATGCATCAACTCGCCATAAAGATAGGCTGGGCAAGATAGTAAGCGTTCCGCATTCAGTGTGTGATTGACTACATCTGGCAGGAGTTTTACCGCGAAGGTTAAAATGGTCGCGCGCGAACTCCGGATCCGTTATCACACACTTAACAAGTCAAAGCTACTGACCATCAGGCAGCATATTGTTGAGATAATGCGGATAGTAACTGACGATAAGAGAAGTCTAGAGCGAAGAGAGAGGCGGGACAGCGAAAACCAACAGTTTCTCTCTGACCCATATCGACTCTTCCAAGACCCTCCAGTTACTTTCGACCACCCGCCCAAACCAGAGGAGGCAGAAGTATTTTTGGGAAAAGTCTACGAAGTGCAACATAGATTGGACAAAGACTCAGAGAAGATGAATGCCCAACCATCACTACCTAGGAGGGAGGTGAAAAAAGTATTCAAACGTATGAACAACTATTCCGCTCCGGAAACAGATGATATGAAGACCATCTGGTGGAATAAGTTTCCTTCAACCCATCACCATCTGGCCCATATTTTTATCCCATATGTGAAGTCGGAAGAGCCAATTTCGGAGTTGTTGGTGGAAGGGCGTACAGTACTCCTGCCGAAAATAGGCAACTTAGCTGACCCAAAAACTTAGAGGCCAATCACTTGTCTGAACACACTGTATCAGATATTTACAGCTATCCCAAATGATAGGCTTATTTAGGCAATCGGACATGTGTGGTAAGAAATCTGTTAACAACGCGGCTCAAAGAAAGGCATAGCAGGATCCCGGTAACAAGCGTTGCATTCAGAATAATTAAGAATTAGTATTCCCATGAATATGCGATTTTTCCTTCGTCTAAAAATCCCCCAATGGGAAAAGAAAATGTGCAAACCCTATTCCCCTCAACCGACTTAGCAAAATTTAACGAAAGAGTATTAAAAAAAATTAAAAAGTGGAAGAATGTTAAAGATTTGTGGGTTGTTTAATGATTAAAAAATATTTTGTATTAAATTGCAATTTGTATGCGATAAAGAAAAAGTCAATCGGAATTATGTAAACATGTTT